>JAMPIV010005519.1:0-136574 GCA_024509875.1 Oreohelix idahoensis
ACGAAAAACTCTCGTGACGGCTGCAAATGTAGACAATTTATTTGCTCATCATGTCTGATAGACTGAATCCCACCTAAAATTATCTCGTGCAAGGTACTGAAACGTTAGGTAATCTACTGCGTTTCTAAATGAGAAAACGAAACCAGACGAAAGTTTGAATGGGAAAACAGTAATGTTTATAGTCGCAAACGTACGAATGCGAAAAACACAGGAAAAGGATAAAGAGTGATAATAAAATAGAGGACACGGGTAGAAAAAAAAAGAAGAGAAATAAAATACAGTGTGTATATATATATCTCTATATATATATATATATATATATATATATATATATATATATATATATATATATATATATATATATATATATATATATATATATATATATATATATATATATATATATATATATATATATCTTTGATCCTTAACTGAAGACCGTGAAAGCAGTCAGTGGCCATCACGCCTTGTGGCGTCTCGTAGGGCAACAACAAATTGATTCCACTTTGCTCTGTCGGTGGCCATCCTTCGTACAGTGCCCCAACTCTGGTTAATTCGTTGCATCTCACCCTCCACTGTCCTGCGCCAAGTTGTTTTTGGTCGGCATCTCTTTCGTTTTTCGTCAGGGGTCCATAGCATAGCTGTTCTTGTGATGGCATCGGGTCTCTTCTGAGGACATGGCCAACCCAGCTCCAGCGTCTGCCAGCTATGATGGTGTGCATGTCCTCTTGCTTGCTTCGAGTTAGCAGATCTTGGTTGGTGATGGTATTCGGCCAAAAGATTCGGAGAATTTTTTTTTTAGCATGTTGTGTGAAAAGAGGACAATTTCGACATTTCCTTCTCTGTACCTCTCCAGCATTCCGCACCATAGAGAAGCACAGAAAGCACGCAGCTCTGATATAATCTTAATTTTGTGCTTGTGCTGTACTGAGAGGACTTCCGGATGTTGTTTAGACTAAAAAAGGCTGTTCTTGCTTTGTTCATTCTGTTGTTGATGTCTTTGCTTGCTCCGCCGTCTGGTGTTGCTATGCATCCTAGATATTTGAAGATGTCTGTCTGTTTCAGTTGCTGATTCCTTACTGGTATCGGCTCAGGGTTGCTGTCGTAGATTTGTGATAGGTAATTATGATCGATTCTGGTCCCGTCTGAATGGAACTAGAACACGTAGTGACTCAGTGAGAGATAAGGTAAAGAAATAGATTTCACGAGTAAAATGGTGAAAAAGGTAGAGTCTGTCCCTGGATTGAGAAGATACTCTAGTCCAGCCTATCTTACGACTGAAATTTGTTTATCAGACAGTTTACCTTTCTGTATATATTAACCTATATACTGTAACCACTCACATACACACACACAGATAAGTGACGACAATTAGACGCACAAACGTGAAACTATATTAATGGAGTAGGGATATTGGGACAAGCTGACCAACACAGGTAATTAAGTTTTATGTTAAGTTTATTTATCATAAAGAAAAGAACTTCACAACATTTAATATCAAATATGAAAGTATAAAAATTATAGGTTACAGAATTAATAAAGAAATAGACACATAAGTGCAATCCCCTCTGTTGAGACAAGATCCCACAAGAAGAAGTTAATTAGCCCCCAAAAGGTCAAAAGATTAGCACTATGGTATAGGATTTTGAATATACTGTCAAGAACAGAGTTTCTAATTAATCTATTCTGAAATGAACACTATTAGCAAACATAAGAAGAAAAAAAACAAAGTGAGTACATTGATTATACATTATAAGAATTATTTATTCCTGCTTTCTCTCGCTCTGACAAATATGTGGCCACATTTCCAATCTCGCTTACCTAATTGCTGATTTACAACGTCTGGAACAGAACTCCTTGGTACATGCACAAATCAAGTGTTGGGTTTTTTGGCAACACAAGCCCCAGTTCCTCAAATTTACTGATTAATCCTCTTATTTGGGGAACGCTTGCTTTGTTACTGTTTATTGAATCTGTTCATGTCACAGCAATTAGTCCAGGTAGGAAAATACTTGAGATCTAATGTTCTCAGTATACAGTAGCTTGAAATATTCGATAGTTAAATAGAATGTCAGGTAGATAAATCTTTTCAGGATAAATCCTCGCCACAACACAGTGGTTGGTAATCGGGAAATGTTAATATTGATAACTTCGCCACAGCGGGCTGAATGTAAATGAAAATGGAAAAGAAATCTGGGTAGCTAAATGTCCAGTTACTGTTATTCTTTGTGTCATATATTGGTACGCTCTCTCTCTCTCTAGGTGAAACAAGAGACCAACCCGGTCAACCTCGAAGACCCGATATATTTTACATAAGAATGTTTTTTCTTGTATTGGTTGGACTAGACTTAGACCCTTTTCTCAGATTAAGGTGGAGGCCGCTGGTAGGTTTTGGGTTGTGACTAATTTATAGAGAGAAAAAAATACAACATTAACCACAATCTCAATTCTACCCTAACCCGCGTAACCGTATAATTTATTTATCCACTCGGTTATTAACTTTCATTAGAAAACACGAGTGTATAGCTTGTCTTATCGTTCTTATTAACCCGTGAAATAAATTCGTCATTTACAAAATTACTCATAATGAATTAGAAATAAATATATATTTCGTCAGTACTCATAATAAATAGCGCTTTTTGCTAGTCAAATTAAATTATCTCTTTTTCTGGATGGTAGCGAGTAATTAAATTTACGTTACAGCCAGAAAAATTAGCTATATGTTATTAAATTTTCTAGCCAATTAACACCAAAAATCCTAGTAATATATAATGACGGACTTTAACCATTAAATCACTCAACACAGAAAATCTTAGTGAAATCTAATGACGGACTTAACAATTAAATCACTCGAACTCTAGTATAATATTTACCGCAACACAGAAATTTAAAACTATCTAAATCGAAAAACTGAGTAATTCCAATGGTACAATGGATCTAGAAATCGAAGCTAGATGTTCTGAAAAATTATGTGGGTACTAGATAATGGACTTTAAAGGCTGGGATATATATATGAAATAGATAGAAAATCGCTACCCAGTATCAGATTTCGCGTCTTGCTCGTATTCTTGGGGACATCTGCGGTCGAAGTTTGAATGAAAGTCAAATTTTACACGTGGTCCTGCGAGCAAATCGTCTCTTTGATCTTTCTCGTTCCGTAGCTTAATTACATTCACGAACGAATGGATGTGGGGGGTGTGTAACTGTGATTATCTCCCCTTTTCTCAGATTAACTCCCCCTGAGAAAGTGCACTCATGAATTATCGCTCTTTGTTCTACAAATATACGACCCGTCCCCTCTCTCTCTACACGTGAAACAGTCTGGCCTGTCCTATACAACGGTTGTCCAATCGTTCGCGTTATAATTCAGTTAACGGCTCTGGACTCGCTAATTGGTCTGTCTGTAAACATTCCTAGCTCTGTAAGACAATAGAGAAAGAAAATAGGCATGGCTAAAGTATGAGTTCGACAGACATCGAAGCGCATGCCTTCTGCGTTAACAAAACATGAATATTAATAAGCAAGCAAGGGGGAAACCAGGTGGAAGCAAAACGTGTTGATATATGTAATATATTTACATAACTCTGTCGCAGTTGCTCATAATGAGCGTCATGACCTCTGACTTCTTTAAATTGATGTTTAAGCCCACCTGCGGGCTATACTTATTAAGTCTATCCATTTTTCCTGGATGTGTTGATGTGAATATGCTAGTAGTGCAAAGTCATCTGCATATTCCAGATCTTCCAATGTAGAAAAAGTAGTCCATCTTATTCCTCTTGGACTGCCCTCTGTTGTTTGGCGCATC
Source organism: Oreohelix idahoensis (assembly GCA_024509875.1). Taxonomy (NCBI): domain Eukaryota; kingdom Metazoa; phylum Mollusca; class Gastropoda; order Stylommatophora; family Oreohelicidae; genus Oreohelix; species Oreohelix idahoensis. The sequence continues at coordinate 3,806 of JAMPIV010005519.1, forward strand.
ACCACGTCTATGACTGTTAAAAATAGAGGGGTTGATAAGGGGCATCCCTGTCGTACTCCTATCTTCACTTCAAAAGTTATGTTGCTCTGCCCAACGCTACACGAAAAGTTGGCATAGAGGCTTTTTATGATTGACACTTTGCAGCTTGGAATTCCATAAGCCCTCAGTATTTTCCATAAACTGTCCCTATGTATACTGTTAAAAGCCTTTTCAAAATCATCGAAATTAATGTACAGCTGTCTTTGCCATTCTGAGCACTGCTCTATAATGTTCCTGAGGGTAAATATATGATCTACACATCTTCTGTTCTTTCTAAATCCCGCTTGTTCTTTCCTCAGTTTGTGGTCTACTGCTTTTGAAATTTTCTGTGTAATTATGCTGCCCAGTATTTTGCTGGAAACTGAGAGAAGGGTGATTCCTCTCCAGTTATTGCAGGCTGCAAGATCTCCCTTCTTGTGCAATTTGACAAGTATTCCTTTGTTCGACTCCGTTGGAGTTGCCCCTGTTTTCCAGACTTGTGCAAATAGTGGTTCTAATTGTCCTGCTGCTAGCTCAGTGTCTGTCTTGAATAGCTCTGCATTTAAGTTATCATGGCCAGGAGCTGTTCCATTCTTTAACCCTTTGATTGCTGTGATGATTTCTTCTTTTCGTGGAATGTCTGTATTAACATCTAGATCATTTTCAGCCTCAGGAACATTCAATTGTGTCTCTGGTGGTTCCTTGTTCAGAGTTTCTCTGAAATGCTCTGCCCATCTTGTTTCCTGTCCCTCTGCTGTCGTGATGAGATTTCCTTGCTTATCTCTTACTAGTGTAATATTGTTTGCACCTCGTTTTCCGCTGATGAATTTAGTTATTTTGTATACTGTACTTTGTTCATTTCTCAGTGCTGCCTCTTCTGCCTGTCTTGCGAGATCGTCTAGGAAATTCCTTTTGTTGGCTCGGGTTTGGCGTTTAACTTCCTTGTTCAGCTGACTGTATTGTTCGCTATATAGTTGCTTTAACCTGGGGGACTTCGCTTCTGTTTTCTTTCTTTTCATTTCCTTTCTCATCTTTATGGTGTTTAATGTTTCTGGTGTTATCCAGTCTTGCTTCTTCCTTTCCTGGAATCCCAAGCACGATTTGCTGCTTTCCTTATATATTGTTGAAATGGTGTTGAATTTTTGGTCTATATCATCAGTCGATGTCTTTTCCTGACTTATGGCAAATTGATATCGTTTCTTTATATCAGCCGCAAAAGCTTTTCTGGTAAGGGGGTCCTTCAATTTGCTGATGTCAAACCTTTTCAGTGTAGTTACAGTTGGTCATACCGTTCTTAGTTTCACTTTCAGTTTTGCTACTACTAAATGGTGATCACTTCCCACATCTGCACCTCTTCTTATCCTCACATCCTGTAAAGCATGTCTCCATCTACCATTAATCATGATGTGATCTATCTGGATTCTGTCCCGACCATCTGGTTATTCCCATGTCAATTTGTGAATTTCTTTGTGTGCGAAGAGTGTTCCTCCAATGACCAGGTTGTTAATGCTACTGAAACTTATTAATTTATCACCATTTTCGTTTGCTGTTCCGCTGCCGCATTTCCCCATTACTCTTTCATTATATGTATTGTGTGTTCCAACTTTCGCATTGAGGTCTCCTATTACTATAAGATCATATCTAGGTGTGTCTTCCATTTCTTTCTATAGTTGTTGATAGAATTCATCCTTGACCTCTTCATCGCTGTCATTTGTTGGTGCGTAGCATTGTATTATTGTAGAGTTGGTGAATCTCCCTCTCAATCTTATTCTTATCATTCTGTTGTTGATGGGTTTCCTTTCTAGTCCTTTCTATTCCTTTCTGTAGAATAATGGCTACACCTTCTTTGTGCTGTCCATTCTCTCTTCCAGAGTAAAGTATCGTTTCTCCTGTTGCTTTTTAAACTTTTCCTGCCCCTGTCCATCTGCTCTCGCTTATCCCTAGAATGTGTAATCTATAGTTTCTCATTTCTGCTGTGACCTGTTTTAGTTTACCCGTCTCGTTCATTGCCCTGACATTCCAAAATCCTATTCTTGTTTCCCGTTTTGCGGTCAGGACGTCCGTTTTTGTGTAAGTGGCTTCCTTTCGGCTTTCCACTAACAGTCATACGAGCCTCAGACTCCGGATGTCCGTCCCGCAGCAAAGTTTGTTCATTTGTTGTTGTTTCCGTAACTTCATTTCTTTTTACATAGACAGGGGTGTCAGCCCTATGCTAAAACCCCCAACCTGGAGGACCAGGGTGTCTGCTTTAGTGTGAACCCTGCCCGCGCAAACCTGTCCAGCTTGGTAGAACCTTCGGAGTAAAACTCCCGCTGGCATAGCTCTAGGGGTAATCAGTGAACGCAAGCCGCCACACCTCGACAAGGTATTGACACCAGTGATGGCATATATATATATATATATATATATATATATATATATATAGATATATATATATATATATATATATATATATATATATATATATATATATATAGATAATGTCAGCGTTCAGTGGAAAATTTGGCTCCAGCCCATCTTTGACAATAAATTAATAAGGTGGACGCCAATTTTGGTGGTTTATTCCTGGATATACAAATGCCACCTCGAATAGTTGGTGTAGAAAAACCCGAGATCTTGTGGTTCACAGTAAACAGAGAAAAATACTTCCAGTATTGGGAAACATCTGGTTGCTAGAACTGTTAGTATTGATAGATGATGATGCTGGCAAATCCTATCGGCTGGCTCTGTGGTGAGTGCCGATTTTGAAACAGCGTAACTTTCATAGATAAATCCGCTGATACGACTGTCAAAAGTCTGAAGTGTTATTATTTTTCACAACCCAGTGGGCTGATAAAATTTAACAAATGATTTCTGGGATATACAAGTCCAGTTAAATTTACCATTTAAAATGTCAATTGTCTCTTTGGCCAGTCCTGTTCACAAATGAACTTGGGGACGCGTAAGCCAAGAAAAAAGACAACATTCATTCAATCAGCAAATGAAGAAAAAGGACCAAAATAGACCGCTGGCCGCTCTTGATCAGGTCTGCTAGAAATAAACGAGACATTTATGAAAAAAATGCTTCTATTCTATGTACACACGAACGGGGACAAGACGATCTATTTCCCACTCCCTCAGTCCTGATTAAAGTTAAAAGGCACACGGTGACATTATTTACAACTATACGGTCAGCTTTTCGCCCTCTCTGCACTTTTAGGTCGGACGAAGGTATGCACCTTTCCCGCCCCTCTGCGCGCGCGTTAACGATCAGCTCACAATGTCAATTATTATTCAATTATCCATACGCGCACTTAACAAATATCGCCTGTCGTTAATAGCTAGTAGATTGTCGGCGTCTGTTTGTTATCGTATGGTATTAAATAATAGTCACTTATAATAACTACACAAAATGAAATAAACGTGAATTCTTTTCTGTCATTTATCAGTCGTGCCTAGTGTATTAACTAGTCACTAAAACGTCTCTCCTTGTGTGAGAAAGCAGGTAGTAACATTAACATTAAACTGAAGAACTGGTAAAAAAATATCTACGCGTTATTATTTAACTGGTCTTAATGCTAGAAAATGTCAGTGAATTATAATGGTAAAACTTTAACACTTTAACGTGTAAGCACAAATTTCTATTACCAGAAAATCCGAATGAAATCCCCACGAAATGCTATTAACACATCTTCCACAATGGTTCTAGCCTACGTGTTTAGACTATCCGAAAAATTAGCAGCGACAACTGATATCTGGTTTTGGAAGCCCCAGTTTATTTTTTGGCCGAATACCATCACCAACCAATATCTGTTTACTCGGAGCAAGCAAGAGGACAAGCACACCATCATAGCTGGCAGACGCTGGAGCTGGGTTGGCCATGTCCTCAGAAGATACCCCGATGCCATCACAAGAAAAGCTATGCTATGGACTCCTGAAGGAAAACGAAAGAGAGGCCGACCAAAAACAACCTGGCGGAGGACTGTGGAGGCTGAGATGCAAAGAATGAACCAGATTTGGGGCACTATACAAAGGATGGCCGCCGACCGAGCAAAGTGGAATCAATTTGTTGTTGCCCTACAAGACGCCACTAGGCGTGATGGCCACTGACTGCTTTGACGGTCGGCGGCTAAAGATCAAAGAAGAAGAAGAAGAAGTTTATATATCATGTTATTATGATCTCCAGAGGATGTTAATTTTCACAATCTTTTGCATAGCAGAAATCAGAAACCTACGTTCAAAGATAAAAGGTTTCCACGGTCGCTCTGTCGACGTTGCTACTCGACAACAGAGACTTGGAACCGTGTAACGGTTTTCTTCCGAGATTTAACCCGCTTCTGGAGATCAAAGCGTTAACTCCTCCTGAGTGTACGAACATCAAAGGGTCCTCGAGAAAATATTTCTTCACAAGCGTCTCACTTCAAAAGGTCCGGTGTTATTCACGCGCGGTCTGTCTGATATCAGATGATTGACAGATCAGCTCGCGTGAGAAACTGAGGTAAACAAATGTGGTTCACTCCCTGTTATGACTGGCAGGTCGCGGAAGTTGATAAATAACTTCGTTTGTTTACGTCTCAAAGAAAAGAGGCGTGGATTAAAAATGAGTAAACGAAGGCTGTCAATGCATGGCTTTGCTAGCGAATCATGGAACGCCAATGAGGTCACGAAAGACTGTTAGGTACTGTAGGCTATATTTCCGTTATACGTCACAAGACTAGAAAATTAAGTGGTTTTTCTATCTATGAGAATGGAGCCCGATAAATGATCACCACGCGTCTATAACAGAAGAAGATCTGGTTTCAAAGCATGTGGAAAAACAAGAGGCAGATGGGTAGTGTTAAGTCATGATTTTGAGTAGGAGTTAAGTGTTCGGGATTCTTACGTACGGGTCTGATTTTTTTTTACACGCTAGTAAGCACGCTTAAACTTATGAGATGATTTTTTACTTTGGTGCTTTGTACACTATATTTTGAACATAGCTCAACTGAGTAGGTGTTAGTTTTTTTAATATAAAGAAAGCGTTCAAATGTTCTGAGTAGTTGGGAGAGAGATACGGTTGAGCTGAGCTCACATTTCAAGCAGTTAGTTCGCGCTTGAGCGAAGATTTACTGAGTTGTACTGAGAAACTATAATCTCGGTGAGTAGGTATCTGGGAGAGCTTCGAGACGGTTTATAGTCTCGCTAGTGTGTCCAGAGTATTATTTAAGGGAAGAGATTCAATAGATTATTCTAATGCCATGGATTATATCGGCTATGTCTATTTATGACGAATTGCTGTTTATGTGATCAAATTCATTCTGGATTATTAGTACATGTTTGCCATTATAACTTTTGCAGCGATTGACTGTTCATCGATTCGCTGTTCATGCGATCAAAGTCATTCTGGATTATTAGCACGTTTGCCATTGTAACTTTTGCAACGATTAACTGTTCATCGTCAATGTTTTCGCTGGGACCTATGATATATAAACCTAGACACAGTGTGAAAACGAGCACAAACAATCAACTGAAGAATATAAACTTTTAACGCCACAGATATGGGACGCTCGTTCCGTTGGAGAGGAATTAATTGTTTGGAATTTGTACAATGCTGTACTGTGGAAAGTACGCAAGATATCAAGCACACAAATTTGTGGAATCAATAGAAATTGCAATTTTTCGTACGAAGTCATGCCAAGACCTTGGACTGTTGGGAAGACATTAATACCAAACAACATATATTCTATTAAAGTCGCTGAACAGACATTTGACTGCCTACGAACAGATATGAAATTTCGACACAATATACTGCGGTCACAGGTTACTATGAAGAATATTGTCACCTCGAGGCCATTTCACGTTGAATCGGTGTAGTGAACCATTACCTCAAGGTCACCTGAACGGACTTGTAAATCATAAAATAAACTTACCAGTGGACATTTATTATATCAATAATATGAATCGTGAGAAGCATGACGGTATCCAGAACCAATCTTTTGGGTCTTTCAAGTCTGACAAGTCTTTCAACCCTGATGTCCGAGAAATCATTTCGTTTGTCTGCAATGGTCAGGAAGGATGATTTAATCTTTTACGTACGTCACCAAACAGATTTGCTGACCACTTGGATTTCCTAAGTAGGAACAGGGAACGTCTTGTACAGGACACTTATACGCGTTGTGCAACCCAGACTTTACATTCTTTTCTTGACCCGTGTTTATTGCATAGATTCAAGCCCACTTTGCGAGGTTGATGCTTTTTGTTTACAACGAGGATTGGCGGTCGTGGATTTTAATCATATAAGCGAATATATGTTTGTAGGGTCATGGTCTCCGGTCCTAAAAATGTCAGGCACATCTTATTTTTTGTGTATCTTTTATGTTTTATGTTTTCTTGTGGGCGACACTCAATTATATCTTTGGATGAATTTAGTTGTCGTCGTTCTATAGATTTTGATTGTATTGATCTCTTTCAGGGATTCAGCATTTAGTGCTGTCGTATTTCCGCTCTGACTGAGATTAATATTTTCTTAGTTGTTTAGCTGTGCTGTCACGTAACATATTGTCGTGGAATTCTTATTTAGTTCAGTATGATTATGTTCGTAGCTGTAGTTCTTCTCTGACTTTCTTTTTAATATGTACAGCAGTTCTATGTGATTGTATATCGTCCTGTACTGTTCATTGACGGTGGAAACAACTGTTTTATTATATTGTAGGATTTTATGACTTTTTACATTGTTGTCTTTTTCCTGATTTGTTTCCAGCGTTGTCTTTTAGTCTTTTGTCTAATGTGATGTTATGGCATGCTTTTACATAGGTATTAATGGTAATATTTATTACTTGCTTGTAATTATATGATATTGTTATTTGCTGATTAATATATGATGATTACAGATACTCTTTGAGAGTAGTGGATAAGTATCATATACTTCAGAGACAAGTATAGCACACAAAATGAATAAATACTGTATATACAGTTGGTGTTGAAAAAGGTTTGAATTACCTTACGACTAAGTATAGTCATTGGGCAACAAGTGGGAGAGATATACATTTTGAATCTATAGCCCATTACTCTTTAATTTCAGTATGGCTGACTTTGTGAAGGTTAAGGCGGGATTTATACAGAATGGAAAGGACTTGAATTTCTCGGGTGATGATCTTATAGCCTATGTAAATAAAGAAATAGCGGAATACAAAGAAGAGAAAGAAAGAGAAGAAAAAAGACAAGAGAAAGAAAGAGAGAGAGAAGAAAAAAGAGAAGAAAGAGAGAAAGAAGAGAGGGAACATGAGAGAAGGGAAAGAATTCGTTTAGCAGAAATTGCTGCAGAACAAGCGAAATTTGAAAGCGAAAAAACTTTTTAGTTAGAAAAATTGCGTTTACAATCTTCTTCTTCTAGAGAATCGTCTGGTACAGGATCGTCTAAGATCATTAATTTAAAATTACCAAATTTTTCTTCATTACATGACGATATAGGATTCTTTCTTTTGAGATTTGAATCAAGAGTTACGGCTTTAAATTTACCTAAGGCCTCATGGCCTGAACATTTTGTCGGGTTACTTACTGGTGAAAGTTTACAAACTTTTTTTTCACATTGCCGATGATAAGAGGAACGACTATGAATCCATAAAATCAGTATTTCTTCGTAAATATTGTTTAGACGAGGAAGGATATCTTTTAAAATTTAAATCGATGGGTCCTATGGAAGGTAAGGATGTCGAAGACTTTGTGTCTTCAGTGAAGATGTGTCTAAACAGATGGATTGAACTGTCTAATATTACTAAATCTTTCGAAGGTCTTTATGATCTCTTCTTAAGAGACAAAATTTTATCTTCGGTAAATACTGAAATTTTCTCATTCCTTCAAGAAAGGAAGCCCACAAATATAGGAGAAATGGAAAAATTGGCTCAACAATTTTCGGTCGCACACCCAAACTTGCCTTTAGGTATGACGAAGGTCCTAGAAACTCTGCCAGCTTGTGCGGTCACTCATGATAGATCACGCACTCGCAGCATGGACCGACGGTATAGGGATGACTATCAAAATTCCTATAGAGGTAGATATAATTTCCCTCATAATCATTCGCCCTCACGGGGTATAGAGAGACGCAACTTTAACCATAATAATAAAAAGTCATGGCAAAGAAATAATCAATACTCCAATAATAATTACACTCACAAACATCATTTTTTCGGCACCCTCACGTTATGATTACAATAACAGTAATTACAATAACAAACATCATGTCTCACCACCATCTCGTGATGATTCTTCTCGCACGGACAAAAAGGGGTACTATCGGTCTGACTGTCCAGTGGATCGGAGAGGAACACATTTTTCTAGGAGTCAAAGTAGAGGAAGATCACAAGCTCACGCTTGTCAGATTAACGTTGGTAATGATAATATTTCCAATAATGAGAATAATACTCACGCCAATGCATGTAGTTTTGATTTAGAAAATAGTGGTAATTGCACAGAATGTATGACTCTATTTCAACCTGGATCTACTCCACGTCTGAGATGTGGACATGCTCTGCCAGTTTTGTCTTTAAATGATGGGGTTGGCTCACTCGTGATCCATAGAGGTTGTGTTTTTGACACACCCGTTTCTATTTTACGTGACAGCGGATGCACCACCATTGGCCTAAGGAAGGCACTAATTCCTTCTTCTTGCTTTACGGGAACCTCTATAAAGTGCGTAACTTTCGGTGGAACTGTTGAATCTTATCCGCTGGCAGATGTGGTAATAGATACTCCTTTCTTTTCGGGAAAAGTAAGAGTGTGTGCTCTCGATCGACCTTGTTGTGATTTACTTATCGGTAACATAAAGGGGGTTAAAGAGTGTTCTGAACAGGATATTATTGATTGGGAGAGAAATCATCCCTCCTTTGCTAACGCGATCACAACCAGAGCACAACAAGCTGCAGAGAAAATTGAATTAAATTCTTCTATGCACACTCAACACATTACAACTTGTCATTACATTGACAAAAATATATTTATAGCTAAACAACAAATGGATCCTTCTTTGGGACATTTATTCCCATTAGCTATTGCTCGAACTATTAAACATTCTAAAAATTCAAGACATTGGTTTCAAATGCAGGATAATATTATGATACGATGTTTTGATAATTACTCTTTCATTCTCAAACAAGTTATAGTACCTACGTCATTTCGCACACTAGTCTTGTCAAATGCGCATGACGTACCATTTGCTGGACATATGGGAATTTCCCGTACGGCTTATAGATTACTAAAACACTTTTATTGGCCTGGGGTAAATAAAGACATTTCAACTTATTGTAAATCTTGCGCTGAATATCGAAGTGTTGCACGTAAGGGTGCACATCAATCAACACCTTTACAGGTCACGGATATTGCTGTACGCCCTTTTTTTCAAATTGGCTATTGATATCATAGGACCACTGTCTGTAAGGTCTACCAGAGTTTTTCAATACATATTAACATGTATTGACCTGTGTACGAGATGGCCAGAAGCCATTCCTTTAAAAAATATTACCACAGTGTCGGTAACAGATGCGTTGCTGTCTATATTTTCACGCATCGGGTTTCCGGAAGAAATCCTCTCTGATCATGGATCTCAGTTCGTGTCAGGTATGATGTCAGATGTTTTCAACACACTTCGTATCCGTCACTCTCTTAGTGCTATATTTCACCCTAGCTCTAACGGGGTCGTGGAACGTTGGAATGGGACATTGAAACAATTGTTGGGGAAGGTGACTACATCATTTCCTCAAGAATGGGATCGTTTTATTCCTGCTGTACTGTTTGCGTACAGAGAGGTTCCTAATCATACTGGTTTTTCGCCTTTTCAGTTAGTATTTGGTGCGAACCCAAAAGGTCCAATGTCTCTCTTACATGATTTGTTGATGGAATCTGATGTGAATAATAATAATAAGAAGAAATCCACTTATCAATACGTTACAGATTTACGCCAACATCTTGTGGATGCATGTCAGGTGGCGACTGAAGCATCTGAGATGGCAAAATATAAGACCAGATCTCGCATTAACAGAGATAGACGACTAACGTCTTTCTCAATCAATGACGATGTTTTTGTTCTCCTGCCACTCAAAGTAGATCACTTGTTAGTAACATGGCAAGGTCCGTTTAAAGTAGTTGCAAAGAGAACGGACGTGGACTACGTCATCAATATGCGGGGTAAAGAAAAAACATTCCATGTTAACATGCTCCTACCATACATCACTCGTTCTCCTCAGTTACAATTCATTTGTGATGCTATCATGAACCAACCTACCCATCATGCATCTATCGCGTTGGTGGATGAGGTGCAAACCAATTTCGCTGATGTACCTTCCACGTTTCCGGTAGCACCTATTAAGTCTTCGGAAACATGGAATGATGTTATAATTTGTACTGATTTACCTGCAGATCATGGGGATCAAATTCGTTCTATGTTGGTATCCTTTCAGGATGTTTTGTCTGATCTTCCGGGACGTACTAACATTATCACACACGAAATCAAAATTGTCAGATTACACCCCGATTTCATTACGACCATACGCCGTTCCTCTACATGTTAGAGATCAGGTGGAAAGTGAAGTAGATGGTATGTTAAAACTGGGTATTATTTCACCGTCTGATTCACCTTTCTGTTATCTATGGTGGCAGTACGAAAGAAAGACAAGTCAATTCGTATTTGTATTGACTTTCGTCGCCTTAACAAGGTGACCATATCCGATTCTGAACCAATGCCTTTGCTGGAGGATTTGTTGCCACGCCTATCATCCGCCACTTTCTTCAGCAAGTTTGACCTATCTAAAGGTTACTGGCAGATTCCTCTGGCTGATGTATCAAAACCTTTGACTGCTTTTGCCACTTCTCGTGGATTGTTTCATTACAATGTCATGTGTTTTGGTTTACGGAATGCTCCAGCGACATTTGTACGCATGATGCGTCGCGTTTTAGGTAATCGCACCGATCTCATTTCGTATATGGACGATATTTGCATTTTTCATGATACTTGGGAACAGCATATCGCTGGGATACAGTCGTTGCTACAAACTCTCAGAGTACATAACCTCACAGCTCGACCTTCCAAAGTCGAAATTGGGTTTACTGAGATTTCATTTCTGGGTCATAAGATTGGCCGACATACAATACAACCTGATGAGTCTACACTAAAAAGGGTACTAGATCTTGCCATACCAACTACTAAGAAACAAGTTCGTAGTTTGCTGGGACTCATAAACTTTTATCACAGGTTTATACCACGATTTTCCATTTTAACTTCTGTTCTATCTGCTCTGACAAAAAAGGGTATGCCTGAAAAAATAATATGGAACAAAGAGTGTGACCATGCCTTACAGAACATCAAAACACAATTTTCAAAAAGTCCAATACTAAGACTACCAGACTTACGACGACCTTTTCTCGTGGTTACAGACGCATTTCTGAAAGGAATCGGGGGATGTTTAATGCAGACCTTTGATGGCGAGTGCCACCCGATATTCTACCTCAGCAGAAAACTTTCAGAGACAGAATCCAGATATCCAATTGTGGAAAGGGAACTTTTGTCATTGGTATGGACATTACATAAACTACAGAAGTTCTTGGTGGGTACACATTTTAAATTATACACTGATCAAAAAGCCCTCACATATTTACAGACTTTTAAATCGACTAATGCACGTCTCACCCGATGGGCGCTACAAATGCAAGGGTATGATTTTGACGTTTTACCAATAGCAGGAAAGGACAATGTCCTAGCTGACACCCTCTCTAGAGTTATGTAATAACTCGAATACGGAAGTGGACAATAATTACTTATTTATTCATATTGTTATTACTGACATTATTTTTTTTTCCTTTAAAATCTAGATAGATATCATTTAATAAATGATAGGTAATCATAAGGCATTAGGGATAAGATGAATGATTTAATCTCGCTTCACATTATAATTGCCTGACTGAAAACTAAGTTTTCAGTTGTTCAAGGGGGGGGGGGGGGGGGGGGGGGGGGGGGGGGGTAATGTGGCGCTGGCTATTGCACGCCACACGCTAGAAAATGTATAGGATTTTGGTGCTGATGAGCGCAGCACGATAGTAATTTGTCGATATGTGTATTGCGCACATGACGTGAGCAGTGTGGAGGAAAGATGGACAGAGCGTGTTTTGACCCTGAATGGGCGACTTGTGTGTGTATTCTACCCAATGGTAGAAATATGGGAAATGTTAAAATAGAAGTGTCTTGAAACATATTAATGTTTATTAAATACAACTAAAGGTAGGAATAGGAATGAGGTAATGTTTATATGGACCTACGGATTATAGGAGTTGCTGAATCTACCTAATTATGCATGCTGTGTAATGATGTATTGTCTACGTGAATAATAAATGGAATGTTACTAAAATATCCAGCTGTTATATTGATCGTTGTGTGGAATCTTCGAGTCATAGAAAGTATCGTTAATGAACTATTGTGGCTATCCTGAATCTTGTGGACCTATGATATATAAACCTAGACACAGTGTGAAAACGAGCACAAACAATCAACTGAAGAATATAAACTTTTAACGCCACAATGTTGCTGTGATCAATAAACGGTGTATGCGTTGGAAAAACGTTATTCGTCTTACCCGTTGGTAGATTTCCTGACCTTGCGTTACTGTTGTGTGGGTGATAACAGAATATAGACCAACCTAAAGAACTCATGACATTCGCTTATATATATTATACAACTGTCGGCCACAATAGTATAGCCCGACCTTGCTGACGTGAACATTGTCAGCTGTGCCAGACAGTAGCACTATCTTCCATACAACCCCCACACATACACATACAGAAGTGACAGCCAAAAGAAAACAGACAGCAACAGGTAGCTATTACAGAAACCGTTCAACAACATGGGCTTACAGCAGCAAACCTAGCTCCTATCGCGCTTCACGGCAAGTGTGACAGAAAAAGTTAGTCGAATCAATGTTATAGATGCAATAAAACAGTTGTGTTGAAACATTTATTTCAAAATCTATCTCATTGCCACTTTCCCCAGCTTATTTATCGTATAATCGTAGGGGTCATGCCATTTATCTAATGTTAACCAATCGTAAAAATCTCCCTGAAGGTAAGAGAGACAGAGGTAGACCATGAAACACACAGAGATGAAAACTGGAGACCGAAGTCAAAATGATGAGAATTTCACGGAAAGAACTTAAGCTGATGGCACCAGACAGGAGGACTTGGTATGTGCTTGTTGACGACCCATGCGTCTTGGGCAACTGAAGGGTAATTACTGAATGGAAGATCTCCAAACAGTTTTTCGTTGAGAGAAGTGGGTTGTTGGCATACGCCATGTTTGGCTTTGTCAGGAAACTTGAGCTGACTACTGCCTTTATTAGTCATTAATGTAGATGACTGACGGCGAACTAAGAAGAAGAATGATAGATATCCCGTCTTAAATTGAATCATGGAATAGTAGCCATATAAAGCTTGCTCCATAGCGCTGCAAATCTTGTAATCAATATTAGACAAACATAAAGGTATGTTTCCAGGCACTCGTAAGAAATAAAGAAGTAGAACACTAGACAACAGAAAAAACCACAGACGTGAGTGGCTTACCCAGGACCTGAACCCAGGACCTTCGTGCGGCAACCCCGCCCAGCTATGCAAGCGAATCACACTATCCTCCCTGCCATCTAGGCATCACCAAAACATGATGCTTCGATGACGGGTCATTAGTGCGAACCGCAAGACATAACACCGGAATTTCTTACGAGTGCCTGAAAACATACCTTTATGTTTGTCTAATATTTATTTACTGTTTACAGGCCTCGGGTTTCCCTTCCTTATGTGTTATAAATCTTGTAATCGTTTGTTCTGTCGTCTAGTTGCAGATTTACAATAGCTTTACTTAGAAGTTATGAACTTGGTTTTATCTTTCATAGTTTTCTTATTCAAATTAATGCTTCATTCAGTTCTCCGTAGCTTACCCCATTGTTTCTTAATTCCACCCTGTTTCCTTTCATTATTGTTTTTGTAACATTTTTTAAATCTTCACTTTTACATTCCTTATTCTATTTTTGGCATTTCCTGCCGGAAACACGTGCGGTATCCCATAGTCCTGTTTTGTATTCCTCTAGTTCCTGTTGCTGGCAGACTATGGCTTGTGTGAAAAAAAGACGGACTTGCAAATACTCACTAAGTGTGCGTATACAAGTGTGAGTTCTTCAAATGTTTGACATTTATTCACAAGCACGACATGGAGGACTTCCGTCTGTCAGGAGAATGCGAGGTTAGTCAGCAGTTTCCGTATGAACAGTAGCACGCAAGTTATTCAAGGAATGGCAAATGATGACCAGCTACGGGAGTTAGGTAGGAAGTGTCTTTTCTATGCCTTTTGCCCAGTTCTTGTTTTGAGTCTTTATTCCTTAGCAAAGAAACAGCAAAATACACACGGGATACGGGACAATAAGGTAAATTTTAAGTGTATCCTCGAAAATGTGTGGGTGATTGGATGCGTGATGACTGAGAAAGTGAGCGAAATAGTGCGATAGTTGGGAAACAGGTAATTTGGTGGATGGGTATGTGAGCAAGTGAATGGGTGGTGAGATGGTAAAGAATGGACGAACTAATGAGTGGGCGAGAGATCGTCAGGAATACTCGCAGATTTGTTAACTTGTTGGAAAGGTAGACAGAGAGGGCTGATTCAGGATTATTAAATATGCAAACTGATAGCATCAAGAACGTGAGAAAGATAGATAGACAGACAGACAGACAGACTGGCAGGCATGTAGATAAGTAGATAGATAGATAGATAGATAGATAGATAGATAGATAGATAGATAGATAGATAGATAGATAGATAGATAGATAGATAGATAGATAGATAGATAGATAGATAGATAGATAGATAGATAGATAGATAGATAGATAGACAGACAATAGGAAGAGACAGACAGACACAGAGGAACAGACAGACATACACAGAGGAACAGACACATAGGAACAGACAGACATACACAGATGAACAGACATACACACAGAGAGATAGACAAACAGACAGACAAACACAGAGGAACAGACAGACACAGGAACAGACAGTCAGACACAGAGGAACAGACATACACACAGAGAGATAGACAGACAGACAGACTGAATTGAGTAGGTAGACTG
Source organism: Oreohelix idahoensis (assembly GCA_024509875.1). NCBI lineage: Eukaryota > Metazoa > Mollusca > Gastropoda > Stylommatophora > Oreohelicidae > Oreohelix > Oreohelix idahoensis. The sequence continues at coordinate 18,932 of JAMPIV010005519.1, forward strand.
AATGGATTAATAGATGAATATATAGATTGGATTGATTAGATAGGTGAATAGATATATTAGGTAGATGGGTATATATATATTGGGTAGATGGATACGAGATAGATTAGGTAGATGGATAGATAGGTTGGACGGATTAGGTATATGGATAGATTGATTGGATGGATTAGGTAGATGAATAGATAGATTGGATGGATTAGGTAGATGGATACATATATTGGATGGATTAGATAGATGGATAGATAGATAGACTGGATGATTAAGACATACAAACAGGCTGCAGGCAAACATGCAGACAGTCAGACAGATAGACAGAAAGACAGATTGACAGAAACCGACCAACCAATTGACCGATCGACCGATTCGGTTCGTATATCGATCGATCTCTTTGTGTTTTCGCACACCGTTTTAATGTGATATTATGTAAACAGATTTCGGCGGAACAGCTAAACAAATACATTATACCAACGTTTTATTGGACAAAAACATCCATGTGAAAAAGCACCCTACTTCAGTTGTCCACTTTTATTATCCACTATAGTTGTCCACTTTACGTGTACATTAGTGTTTTAAAAAAAAACAAGAAGATAAAATTATGACGAAGTATGACCAGACAAAATTTGTCGAAGGAAAAGAAAAAGAATGCCAAGGAGAGACGGGAAGTAATAGTCGAATAAAGCAATACGGTGTCTTCTTCTCACAATTTTTTCCGGAGCAATTCTCTGGACATGTCTACACATTTGCTCACAGTTTCTACAGGTAGGGGTAGCAGGACCCATGCCCTAACCTCTTCAGATGCTCTCTAGGCATTGTATGATATATTTAAATGCTAATATTGTTTTCCGGCCCCAATTACCAATCTGGCATGCGTGTCTCTTTTTATAAGGTGAAGGTTGTTCCATAGCAGGTGCTGTCGTGGGGTTGTTACGAGTATGGAAGTAGATATCCACAAAGAAAATAAAATAAAATAATCCACTAGCGCTATTAGGCCATTGATTTTATATCACATCAAATTACAATCAAGAACACAGGCAAACCACTAATAGACGTAAAATAAAATAAAAACACAGACAATCTAACTAACAGGGGCGGCCCCAGTCCTCTAGTGAAGACGGCTGTCACTGCTTCTGTAAATAAATCCAGGAAAGTGCATTGTCTATGCTGGGGAAGAACACCCTAACTACAGTTCTCCGGTCAGCCGCTGTATAGCCAACAGTGTCCCGTAAAGACTCCCAAACGTACGGAAAATTGTACTCCTTCACTGTATGGTCTATCTGTAAGCTGTGGAAAGAAAACAAATCTATCACAAAGGCTGCTTATGGTATTGCGGTAAATATTAAGGCTCTCAGCGTAGAGGATAATGCCCAATAGATGCATGGCCAGTGTCCTAGGCGAGTGGTTGAATTTCCAGGTGTGTGGGAACGAAGATATGTCTCGACTGAGACTTCAGGTGATCAACTAACTTTGACTTATACAAGGAAAACGAATACCCACGGGAGAGGTCAAATGACGCACTACCAGGGCAAAGTAGAGGTATAATCAGGCGACTTCGCAGTGTTACAGTAGGCAACAAATGCTATCTGACTTTCTGCACTGATGTGTAGAAATAGCGATCTGCTATGGTAAGTTCCGAAGTAAGTGAAGGGCAATGGAAGCAGATAGTATGTGCCTTAGAGATGGGTAATGCTGAAATCTGAGAATATGTTGTCCTGCTAATGGATGTTACAGGAAGCAGGGTACAAGAATGTCCGATTTCCCCTGAAAATAAACAAGTAATCAATATCCTATTAATAACCCGTATCAGACACATTTTTTATTCCCTCGCACACCTTCCAATCAAAACATACTCTCCCCTTCTCTTTCGTAAATCATAAGTGAACTCTCATTTCTTGTTCCGTTTACCCGCAGGTATCAGACTTCGGAGTAAAGTCCAGCTCCCTTATCGATTAAAAGTCTTTCGTTGCTTACGTCTGCGTGACTAAACGCGAAGCGACCTATGTAATCTGAGGTCACGGCTTTTGGCCAAATTATTTCACACACACACACAGTTTACGAACCCAATAGTACTGTTTGAAAACAATTGAAGGTTATACGCTCATTCCAAGGAAATTAAAAGTTTCCCGATAGATAATTACTCACGTAAGTAATAAAACCAGATAAGTTACAAAAATAGCAATGAGCGTATCATCAGCATTTACAAAATAGTAATATTCTTTACAGTGTTATTAAATACAGGCTCACACCTTCCGTTTTAAGAAAATCACTATTAATTAACCCTTCAGTGATTTTGAATGGTGGGGCACTTAATAAAACTCAGAATTTCCCTGCCACTGAAACATTTATCTTAAGGGAAAAAAGTATATGCATTCAAGATGAAACAAAGTAACGAGGGAACTCTATTCCATATAATTAAGTTAAACCACCTAGCGGCCTATACTACTGCATTGATTAAGTAAATGTGCTTACCCAATACAAGAATGTCCTAAACACACTACAACCCGTATTTGCTCTAGCGCAGAATATTACTTTGTAAGGTAGCAGCATTCTCTAGAGACAAATGGCAAGGAGTGTTAGGGATACCTAACATATATATGTAAATTTTATAGCAGGAGTTCAGGCGTGTGGTCGCATGTGCATTGAGAGCAGTGTAATCACGACGTAGTGACTGGGGAGTTGTCTCACTGACGACTCGTGATAAAAGAAAAAAATGTAATCTGTAGCGACACTCTGGTGGTCATTCGAACGACCAAATTTCGTGATTCTAGACGCGTTCGGCCACATGAAAGGCAACGTCTTTCTCCTGTGTGTCTAGTTTCTCTCTGAAATAAAGAATCAGGGAATTTTGCCGTCACCAGCAAGAAAGGGAAATAAAAAGATCTTTAGCTAGATGCCGATGTCCACATGCAAAGGGGTGGAATTTAGCCTGTCCAACGTAAGAGTGACACGACTAAACCCAGAAATGTAGCTGTAGGAACTATTACAAAGAAAAAGTGGAGGAGATAAAATAGAGACTGTCGTAATTTTTATCTGAGAGGGTTCTGATAGATATGGGTCCCTTTAGAGTGTAGAGTGATATTGAAGGCTCTGTGAGAATAAGGATTTAGGAGAATGAGGTAGTAGATTCACAAGCGCTGGGAAGAGCAAGGACAGTCTCTTATTACGACAATATCTGTTTCTCCCAGACTATTCCTATCTCTCTTCTGAACAAACAATTGTTTGTCAGTTCCAGTCGCTCAGGCGCACTCATCAATTTGGTGATTCTGTCACACAACGTACATGAATACAGCCTACACAGATGGGAAATGTTTGGAGTTTTGGGAAAGCCAACAACCAATACAAATAAAGTTCAATACCTTTATTATCATAAATCAGTCACAAATAATTATACATTTACAGTCAAAACTCAAAGGTTACAGAATACAAATATGATAAGGGAAGAGGGGGGTTTGAGGAGAAATATCCCATCCACCGTTTCCCGGTTGTATTTACTAACAGACAAGACCCGGTCCAAAAGACAAGAAAGGGGGGGGGGGGTGATCAGAGATAGGCAATTTAACCAACCGGTAAATTTATTACTCTGGGGCAAGGGGTTACAGTAAAGGAGGGGGGGGGGGGGTGTAGGGGAAAAGCTAGGGTCTCAAATGTCTCCCTTTAATCAACAAATTTTACGGGAGGGGGAATGAACACAGTTACACAATCCCGCTAGGAGAAGTCCCGTACAAGGAGTATAATGCACCTTAATACTAGGTCGAACTAATTAAAAGGGTAAAGAAAAGATTAAATCTGCTTTCATTCAAAAAAACACACTAGGGCTGGCCATCCCACAGACACACACGCAGACTTACCAAAATGGTGAATTCTGGCACTCTAGGAATCATTTACCACAGCAGCTAATACCGTGGAATAATGGACCGGTCTTTTTATTTCTTCCGTGTCAGGCCCCAGATTTAACGAGGTAACAAATAGTCTCAAAAAATCGCCAGACGGTGAAGCGTAAAGGCTACTGTTGGTTTAGATAAAGTTCCTAATGAATGGCACAGGCACTTGGCTAAGCGTGAGGTATGGTGTGGTTCCTAAAATTGGCACAGCTGGTGGAGATAACTTTCTTTTTCCGTACTGTCACAAGTTAAAAACACTGAGGTAAGTTCTTCTTCGGGGGTGGGTAAAATCCACTGAATATACTTGACAGACAGTGTTCAGGTAGATCTATGTTCTTCTTCACAAATAGGGCAGTGAATAAAATATGTTCTGCTTCCAGTTTACTTTAAGGACTAGCCTATATGAACTAGTATTTTAAAAGTGTTTCTTGGGTGGCTTTATTCTCAGTTAAATTCAGAGGAGCGGGGCCCATTACAGGTCGCCACAAGTTTTGCTTTAAAAAAGTTCATATGTTACTGGAGTTATCGAATTGAGTTGGCAGAACTCTGTATATAATTAATAATTGCTGGGATGCAGGTTGAATGATCGTTATGAATGAAAGATAATCAAAACAAGAAAAGCATTACAAATCATATTATAATCTGACACGCGATAAATTACAGTTAGCCTATTTACTTTATTAGCGTCGTCAATTTAACAAATCAGGAAAACTCCCCGTGAGTTAAAAATAATCAAAAGCACATCTATCTATACAGAACTAAACTGTATTTACTAGTTATAATTCCCTTTACGCGTCAATTGTATTAGGAAATACTTTTAGATGTAACATTTAGTTTGCACTAGAACTTTGAAAATGGGTGTATTTAATAAGGTTTAAATTTACACCACAATCCGGGGGGGGGGATCCAGTGAAATAACTAGACCACTGATCACTCGAAGCTAATGTATAAATTACCGTCTGCGCAGAAAGAATACACTCCAATAGTCAACGAAGGTAGATGAAATCTAGCAGGAATCCGACTAGGCTATATGCTAGTGCAACTAAGATTCTGTCAGAACGAACGATAAAATGCAGTTTTCGGAGTTCTTTATTTATACATCTCGAATGTAACTTAAATGGGACGTGTTAGATTTTCGCACCTTTCTTGAAGTATAGCAAAATCCGAGGTACAACGCCGTTGTGTTAACCGCTGTGTTTCCTCCGTTTTACCCGGTCTACCGATCTTCTTCGTCTCAGGCTGCTCGCATAAGGGTGCGAAAATTTCTCGAGAAACTAACTACGTTAGCTGAGAGTTCCCTGATTCTTTAGATCGTATACCGCTCCACGTTGCATTCTGAAGATCAGCCTGTCTTTGATGGTACCGCTGTTCTGAGAAGCTTTGGCAACTCCCACCAGGCGAGGCGACAGCCAGGTAAGAAAATGAACTGCTGTTAATTGCTCTAGAAACAGGAGTGAGTCTCTGGCCACGTCCTCTTTTAGGCCGGCGTTAAGGAAAAGATTGCTATAAATCGTTCTCAGAGATGGTCGTGGGCGTGATTTAACCTCCCATCAAAGGCCATGCGATCTCAAAAGTTCACAGAAGATAGCAGGCTACATATTAATGATCCAGCGTGTAAAATTCTCGTGGAAATGCTGCATGCAGGTTAAAGTTACAATAGATGATCAGGGGTTCTAAAGTTATGAGAGGCCAATATTCTGTTATAATCCATCGAGTCAGGGAAATTCATTTGTCATACTTAGACGTACGTCACAATCGTCCCCACTTTTGAGACATGGAAACTCGTTTTCATGTTTCGTTTATGACAATGAAGCTGCCCTGATCGGTAGCTTTTGGATGATTGGCATCGTCGATTTTCTCCTCTTCTTCCGTGGTCCAGTTTCTACTCAAGAAGTCAGCTGCGACATTCTGTTTTCCTGGAATATATTCCACTTTGAAGGAATAAACACTCAATAACAAGGCCCAACGCATTATCCTTGCGTTGAATTCCTTATTGGCACCCAGGAAAGCTAATGGAGCATGGTCTGTTTGCACCGTGAAAGAAGTACCATACAGAAACTCATGATGGCGTCTGATGCCATGAATCAGAGCGAGACATTCTCTTTCAACGATACTGTAGTTGCGTTCCGCTTTGTTCAGTTTCCGACTGCCGTAAGCTACTGGGAATAGCATGTTCGGGTCACTGTCCTCGGCTTGCAGCAATGTTGACCCGATGCCGTGACCTGATGCGTCAACTCTCAGTACGAAAGGTTTCTTAAGGTCAGGTAACCTTAGGATGGGGTATGCCGACAACTGTCCTTTCAAAGTGCTGTATGCATGTTCGCACTTTTGATCCCACATGACCTTATCAGGACAACCTTTCTTGGTGAGGTCAGTCAGAGGTGCTGTCAGTCCGTTGAAGTTCTGGATGTATTTCTGATAGTAGGCACATAGTGATAAGAATGACCTGATGTCTTTCTTTGTTCGGGGGTCTTTTTGCTGCCACTATTTTCTCCACGTTCTTCTTAATAGGCCAACTACAGCCGTGAGAAATAGTGTGCCCCAGGAAGTCCAGCTTTTCAAATGCGATGAGACATTTGCTAGGTCTGGCTGTGAGACCAGTTTCCTGTAGTCTCCTAAGGAGCATAGCGACGGTAGCAATATGTTCTTCGTAGGATTCCGATGCAATTAAGATGTCGTCCATGAAATTATGGATGTGGGGACTTTGCAAGGGTTCTAAAAGCTTTCTCATCATCCTGGTAAACACTCCTGGTGCGTTATGCAATCCGAACGGCATCACATTAAATGTGTAATGTCCTTCACTAGTGCTGAAAGCTAGCAAAGGTTTAACTTCCTCCTTGACTGGTATTTGATAATAACCTTTACTGAGGTCAATCTTGGAGAAAATCGTTGCCTTGCTGAGCTTGGTGAACAACTCAGAAACAGTTTGGAGCGGTTCAGGCTGGAATTCCGTTACGGCGTTTAGCAACCGGTAATCAATACACAGCCGAACTTCCTTATTGGGCTTCTGTAACAGCACTACACTCGAACTATAATGAGATGTAGACTCGCTGATAATTCCTGCCTGTCGCAGCTTGTCTATTTCTCTGCGAAGTGCATCAGCTTTGGCGTACGGAATGGGGTATACTCTGGTTCGAACAGGGGTCTCGTTTGTTAATTTCATGTCAAATTCGATGAGATTTGTTCGACCAGGTACATCCGTTAAGACTGCACTGTACTGCTTCAGTAGCGCCCTGGTTTCTGTTTGTTGTTCTACTGAGAGATTAAAGCCGAACTTGACATCTTTAAAGGATTCTGTGGGTTGCAATGGATTCTCCATGCAACCATCATCATCATCCTCGTCTTCCGTTGCTATGGCGACAGCCAGGAGATGCTCGGAGGATGGCACCGGTCTTTCCAAATATTTCTTAAGCAGATTTATGTGGAAGACCTTCTCCTTTCCTTTGATGGAGATCTTGTAATTGGTACGTGAGATCTTTTTAAGGACGGTAAACGGCCCTTGCCATCCGATGCGAAGTTTATTGCTTCCGGTTGGAAGTAGCAACAAAACTTTCTCCCCTGGTTGTAGTTCTCTCTCTTTTGCAGCTTTGTTGTATCTTTTAGTATGTTTAGCGCGGGCTTTCTTAAGGTTGGTGTTGGCTAGATCCCATCCTAGCTTTAACCTTTCCCTGAGCTCAGATACATATTTGCTTGCAGAGACGACTGTCTCGTCAGCCTTTTGGTCTGTCAGGGACCGAAGTAAGGCTTCTAATGGCCCCCTTTATAGGTCTGCCAAATAAAAGTGTAGCAGGCGGGAATCCCGTAGACGCTTGGGGAACCTCTCGGTAGGCGAATAAGGCAGCCGATATATATAGGTCCCAGTCTTCCGGTTTCTCCTGACCCAGCTTACGTAACATGGTGGTGAGGCTGCCATTAAAACGTTCCACGAGCCCATTTCCGGCCGGATGGTAGGGACGTGTGTGGATATGTTTGGCCCTCAAGATCTTAAAGATCTCCATTAACAGGCTACGGAATTGGGATCAATTGTCCGTCAAAACTTGTTGAGGGAATCCCAACCGTGTAAAGATTTGCAAGAGGGCTTCTGTGACATGCTTGGAATCTATGCATGTTAGCGGTACAGCTTCGGCCCACATTGTGCAAGTGTCGACTAAAGTCAGGATGATCCTGTGCTTTCTTTTGGTCCTTTCCAGGGGTCCAATGATGTAGACAGCAACCCGTTCAAATGGAGTACCCACTATTGGCATTTGCCCCATAAGTACTGGGGGTGTCAAGTGCTTGGGTGCTACCCGTTGGCACTGGGCGCAGGATTTCACGTACCTGATAATGTCAGAGTTCATTCCTGGCCACCAATAGTGGTTTTTTATTCGCTGAATAGTGGCGTTTTGTCCCATATGTCCGCTAAAGGGAAGAGAGTGCCCCATTTCTATGATCTGGCTTCTGTACTGCGTCGGTACTAGGAGCTAGTTATTCCCCGTGTCCGGGTTGCCCGTTCTACGATACAATACGCCATCTTTAGAAAAGATGTCTCCGTTGTGTCTGGGGTCCTTAGCCATGGGCAGTTTTCTAAAGCAGGGCTCCAGAGTAGGGTCCTTTTGTTGCGCCTCCTTCAGTTCATTCGGCAACAAATTTGGCGCAGGCTCCTTCTCCTTCTTGGCTTGCCCTCTTGTGGTTACCGCTGCCACAATCGACTCCTTTGGTCTCCCAATAAACACATATCTACATCCCAGGATAACTGGGTAGATCGGATCATCCATTATGGCCGCTTTAATAACACCTCTGACAAAGTCAGAGTGTATTTCTACCAGTGCGATAGGCAGCGTCCTGGGCGCATCACTCTTAAAAACTCCACTAAGTTTGACGATTTTCTCTGTCTCCTGACCTGGTTTGACTAGGTGTCTAGCAACAATACAACTAAAACTTAATCCAGTGTCAAAGAGACAAGTGGTTGAGGTACCATTCAAAATTACAGTTCCTCGAGTTGAGGGTCGGTCCCCCTCAGGTTGAGAATCACTGACATAGACTCTACCTTTCGAGGCTGTATGCAAACATCCAACGCGGTTTGGACCGGTTTGTTTGCCCTGATCAGACGTTACTGGTGTAGGGGGTCTTTCCTTTTCCTTGACCTTGGTGGCCGCGCTGCCACGTAGGCCTGGTGGGTTGATCAGAATTGTTGTGGGGGGGGGGGGGGGGAAATCGGGTTTTGTAGAATTTCGATTTTTCCTGGGGAGGTCTCTGGGTATTATTTTCTCGTTGGTTATAATTCTGAGAGGAATTAGAAGAATAGGATGACTGCTCTAGATTTTGTTTTCGAGATGGCTCATCTGTGGGTTTACGTTTAGTGCTGGGAAGTTCGGCCATTGCATTGGTATAGCGTTCGGCCTTATTGAGGATGTCCTCAAGTCTGACTGCGCCCTGTTCCGCCAAAAATCTACGGGTTTCGTTTGACAAAGTTGACTTTATCTGCTCCACAAGAACAAGTTCAAGGAGTCCATCATATGTAAGAGGTAGGTCCGATAATTCGGTGCATTTTGTCAAATAGCCCGTGAGACGTGAAGAGAACTGTGAGAATGTTTCTGTGTTCTCTTTTCGGCTGTTCCTGAACATTTGCAGGAATTTTCGGGCGGTCATCTCAAACCGTTCTAGCAAGGCCTTTTTCAGCATGTTGTAATCATGTTGGTTCGATCCCAGCTTTGTGTATACGTCATAAGCATTAGCTTTTAGTGACGTTGAGAGCTTAAGTGCCCAGCGGCAACTCTATAACCCATACAGATTCGCGAGCCTTTCGAATTTTTCTAGGTAGCTGTCAATTTTTTCATTAGGGCTAGGAAAAGATTCTAAAGCAAAAGACATCGCCGTTAATTGGGCAGTCTGAGTGCTGGAGAGATCCATTGACTGGGGCGAAGACGGCTCTCCGTTATTCGAAGTAGAGGCGCCCCGACTCTCTAAAGCCTTAAGCGCCAGTTCATGCTGTCTTTCCCTGTCTCTCTCCTCACGTTGTCTCTCCTTCTCTCTTTCCCTGCGAGCTTCCATCTCTGCCTCAATTTTCTTCTGCTCCAATTGACGATCGTCCGCTTCTTTCTTCCTAGCTTCTGCCCTCTCTTCTCTCTCTTTTTCTTCCTTCCTCTCAGCTTCTGCCCTTTGTTTCTCTTCTTTCCTCTCTGCTTCTGCTCTTTGTTGGTCCGCGTCATATATTTGCAGTTCCTGGGTGATAAACAGATTCGCGGCATCTGTGTCTAATCCTGAGTCTTTCGCTTCCTGTCTCAGAATGGATCTTATCCTAATTCTCTCTGCCATGATTGAAGAACTGGATGCTTCTACTATTAGAGAGTATTAAGAAAGAACAAGAAGGGAAAAAAACAAAGCCGCTACGAGAAAAACCCGAAAGTAAAAAACAATTTACTTAATGACCTCGTGTGTTAACTTATCGCCGCTATTATTGTCACTTAAGACTTTTAACGCAAGCAACTATGCCAATTAATTGGTAAGTTACACTAGAAAAAAATCTACTATTACTATCAATAGAGAAAGATTTAAATTAAACCAATTTAAAGGGGAAAAAAAAATAAAAAAGAATTTTTCCCGAAATTTTAATTCTCTAACAACAAACTCCGTCCCTGAAGTCAATTTTATGAGAAGAGACGTGTTAACAAGACTTAAAAAGTCAGAACAAAGCGTCTTTAGCTAAGGTCAACTCTAGTATTTTCAAAAAACCTTTAGTGACTGTAAAACAATCACGCAGTCCCAGCAATTATATAACCAAAAATTTCAATTCCCTCTGCCAGAGAATACAAAGGTGACAAATCTTTTATTATCACTAACTGCCTGCTCCTGTGGAAAAAACAAACCTGTTATAATTATTGTGTGGTCGGCCCAAATACTGAACGGCTTGGTCTAGGGGAAGTAATTACTTTTAAAGATTATACCCTACTTCACAAAGACAATCAACCACACTCTATTTTAACTAGGTTCAGAATCTCGAACGAGCTAACCATATATTGTCGTAATTTTTATCTGAGAGGGTTCTGATGGATATTGGTCCCTTTAGAGTGTAGAGTGATATTGAAGGCTCTGTGAGAATAGGAATTTAGGAGAATGAGGTAGTAGATTCACAAGCGCTGGGAAGAGCAAGGACAGTCTCTTATAACGACAATATCTGTTTCTCCCAGACTATTCCTATCTCTCTTCTGAACAAACAATTGTTAGTCAGTTCCAGTCGCTCAGGCGCACTCACCGATTTGGTGATTCTGTCACACAACTAACCAACCGGTAAATTTATTACTCTGGGGCAAGGGGTTACAGTAAGGGCGGGGGGGGGGGTGGTGTAGGGGAAAAGCTAGGGTCTCAAATGTCTCCCTTTAATCAACAAATTTTACGGGAGGGGGAATGAACACAGTTACACAATCCCGCTAGGAGAAGTCCCGTACAAGGAATATAATGCACCTTAATACTAGGTCGAACTAATTAAAAGGGTAAAGAAAAGATTAAATCTCCTTTCATTCAAAAAAACACACTAGGGCTGGCCATCCCAAAGACACACACGCATACTTACCAAAATGGTGAATTCTGGCACTCTAGGAATCATTTACCACAGCAGCTAATACCGTGGAATAATGGACTGGTCTTCTTATTTCTTCCGTGTCAGGCCCCAGATTTAACGAGGTAACAAATAGTCTCAAAAAATCGCCAGACGGTGAAGCGTAAAGGCTACTGTTGGTTTAGATAAAGTTCCTAATGAATGGCACAGGCACTTGGCTAAGCGTGAGGTATGGTGTGGTTCCTAAAATTGGCACAGCTGGTGGAGATAACTTTCTTTTTCCGTACTGTCACAAGTTAAAAACACTGAGGTAAGTTCTTCTTCCGGGGTGGGTAAAATCCACTGAATATACTTGACAGACAGTGTTCAGGTAGATCTATGTTCTTCTTCACAAATAGGGCAGTGAATAAAATATGTTCTGCTTCCAGTTTACTTTAAGGACTAGCCTATATGAACTAGTATTTTAAAAGTGTTTCTTGGGTGGCTTTATTCTCAGTTAAATTCAGAGGAGCGGGGCCCATTACAGGTCGCCACAAGTTTAGCTTTAAAAAAGTTCATATGTTACTGGAGTTATCGAATTGAGTTGGCAGAACTCTGTATATAATTAATAATTGCTGGGATGCAGGTTGAATGATCGTTCTGAATGAAAGATAATCAAAACAAGAAAAGCATTACAAATCATATTATAATCTGACACGCGATAAATTACAGTTAGCCTATTTACTTTATTAGCGTCGTCAATTTAACAAATCAGGAAAACTCCCCGTGAGTTAAAAATAACACTGACTAACAAAAAAAAAACTTTTTTTTTCTTTCTCTAACATTTCTATGTTTTTCTGGTCAATTTTAATGCGCTGTTTTTAAATCTGCAAACCGTTTTTCTCTATCAGGTCGGGATCTCTAGAAATACGCAATTGAAGTTTTTTTAACAACGCATACAGTATTACAACATCATTCGTACAAGAAGTATAACAGTTATGTAAGCTTGAATTTCTTTGCAGTCGACTTTCGTCGGTGAATGGCATGTGGTACATTGCGATGAAGCATCCAACAATAATCGGCAAGCATGGTCACACTCCACCGTCCTTGATAACGTGACTCCATTATGGCGATATCTTGATGGAATCGTTCTCCATGTTTACCGCTGACTTCGCCAAGGTTGTCAGGGAAAAAGTCAAGATGCAAATCGAGCAAATGGATTTTGAGGGACATGTTACAGCCCATAATTCTGTATGCATCTATGCACTGCTTAACAATATGCAACATAGTCGACAGATTTGTGATTTCCCAGAAAGTTATCGACGATCGATTTGAATGCCATCCATGCGCGAAGTTCACAACCATGTAACAAGTTCTCGAATTGTTTGTCTGCAATAACTTTCCTAATCTGAGGTCCTACAAAGATACCTTCCTTTATCTTTGCATCGCTAACTTGCTGAAACTTTTCTCGAAGATAAGTGAAAGCTTTGCTCGTTTTGTCTAACGCTTTTACAAAATTCTTCATAGGCCCCAACTTTATATGTAACAGTGGTAAAATGAAGCTGTCTTTGTTAACTAATGGCTCGTGTATTACATTTTTATGCCCGACCTGCATACGATCCCGGATAGGCCACACCTTTCTTGCATTATGTTCCTGTCTGTTGCGGCTGTCCCGTTCACATCGGAAGCAACAAAATTTAGTATACCCAGTCTGCATGCCCGTGAGAATTGCAATGACCTTTAGGTCTCCACAAATCCGCCATTGGTAGTCATTGTACTTTATTTTTTCCAAACGTATAGCCATATTGTCATAAGTTTCTTTCATATGAACAGAGTAGGCGACTGGAATTGATGAAAACAAATTTCTGTTATGCAATAACACGGCTTTTAGACTAGTCTTGGAAGAATCGATGAAAAATCGCCATTCGTTGACTATGTGCTCATGACCGTTTACATCTTTGTAATAGCAAATGTCATCATCCATCTCAAAGTATTGAACAAGTTCTCTGTATCTATGACGAAATTTAGATATCGGAGTATTGGGCGCTAAAAGATTCCATTCTTTGAGTCGCGAACCGAGTAATTCCGCTTGTCCTTTGATAAGAGCGAGATCACGTATTAGATCTGAAAGTTCTGAATGGTTAATTAAGTAAACACCATCATTCACCGGTATGTAATCTGAGTCAGAATTAGTTTCTAAAGCAGGTAAACTATCACTTTCTGATGGTTCATTCACGTCCAGCGGATATTGTTCTGGTGGTACTTGGATCGGACACGTGATTGGATCATGAGGCACTGGTTTCGAAACCGATTCAATATTTGGATAAACCACAGGCTTTCTAGTTTTAAAAGTGAAACCATGGATATTTGTCAAGCAGAAGTAACAATCAGTAACGTGATTTGTATGTTCACGCCATATTACTGGCACTCCAAAAGGCATCGACTTATGCTTCGGCGATTTTCGTAACCAACCTGCCAATGTATCGAACAAACTGCATTTGGCTTCCAAGATTTATTTGCATCATCAACTTTCGAATCGAAATAAAGTTCATATGCTTTCTTTAGTAATGGTGTAAAGTTTTTCTGGTCAACACGATCGGTAAAACACCCGCACACGTAACAGAACAGATCAGCCGAATTTCTACAACTTCTAGAAGCCATATTTTGCTCAGAATTATTTCAAAATACAGTAACTATTTGAAAAATCGCGTAACATATGTCATGCATCTGTTGCGTGCATATTTTGACGCACATTTTACAAAAATCGATATGGCTATTTAATATGGGAAAAATATAGACATGCATTCATTTGTGTATGAAAATGCTGTTTATGGTAAAAGCGAGATAATCCATGTTTGATTCACACTTTTGATTATAGGAGTAATCGTTCTGGATATTGATCCAGCGCAAGGATATTGCGCTTGCGTTTGTACTTATTTTTTTAGGGCCAGAAAATATATTAATTTGCTTATTGTGTTTATGGCCTGAATTCATATGTATTACATATTATTAGTACAAGTAGAATCAGTCCTATATTGTATATTTTGGATGGGTAGGAGGGACTAGATTGTTGTATTCCGGTCTAGCGGAAGTATGAGTTGTCTTGACAAGTCGTGATGAGTTCCGATGTACTGCTTACAAATGGCGGGGTACGTTTTTCTAGAGCTGGTCCTTTCGTCAGAAAAAAGATGTCTTACGAAGTGGTTTTTCTACTGAAGGAGATGGTGTCTCTACGATAGTTTGTGTTAGAGACTCTCCTTATGTCAGTATATAGATGATTCGGACTCCAGGTAAACCCAGCTCCTATTTTTGATGATCTCTCGTCGGTTAGGCCTAGCTTGACTTTTGGTGCTTCGTTATGCTAGTGTCGTGTTTGGTATCGACGAAGATGACAGATTTTCCTGCAGCAGTTATGGCTACGTGAAATTAACCTGATCACCGTAGAGCTGTATGGAAAACATTTACGAAATCATTTATATAACCATTATAAATTAACTCTGGCTTATATTCTCCTTCCTATGAATGAGTGAACGACAACTCAGGGAGACAGCCATGTTGGATTTCGGTCATCATATGTTTTGATCACTGCCAAGAGAACAGATTATTTATCTTATTATCGGACAGTGACAGGGAGATCTCAATCTTGCTAGAAACCCCCTTTCGTGGTTTCATAATATATACTACAAACTATGGACGTCAAGTAACTTTGGTTATTTATCGATCCGCCTTCACTGACGCGTTTAGTCAGATAGGGGGATGTGGCCATAATGTATCATGACATTGAACTTTTGATGTACTGCCCATTATTTCTGAATGTGTCATGACTTCAGATCTGCTATGTATACCTACAAATTGATATGTCAACGAACCATGATGTACTCGTATGTCCCAGTGTGTACGTCTGAATAAATTGAGTAAACTAAGATTCCAGCAGTCTGCATTGGTGCCTTGTAGACACAAGTGTGAGTGGTTATATTGGTCAGCACACGAACAGTACACCATTCGCGGTAATCACACTCTACACTTCTACTTCATACATACACCATCCTGCGTCGGCTGAAGTGACCAAGTTTAGGGCCTGCTTCCCCTGGAGCCTTTGCCTTCCCTAACTCAGGACTAGGGTGAGTTACCCATTTACAGCTGGGTAGACTGGAGCATGCCTGATCTCAACAACACACCACTCTTCCTTACAGAGCAGACAGACTGATACTTTACAGTGTGTGTGTGAAAGCAACTTTACAGAGTGGAAAGAACAAAGTTTTACAGTGGCGAGCCAGATTCCTGGGTCCAGCTTACGCAGTTTTGTGTTGAGAATCACAGTTTACAGCTGAAAGAACATTTGTTTGAACACATCAACACCAGTAGGACAGTTTTACAGTCGATGTCAGCTTGACCTGTATTACCGATAGGATGCTGTATCTAGGTCAGCGCTTGTTGACAGTTTTTCGCTGTACAGACAGTATTACACAGGACAGTGGTATCAAGTGTAGAAAATATCTGGAGCAATATTGTTGACATTTCTCAACGTACAGAAGAATCACAGTGTTGTTGAACAGAAAGTGCATAGTTCATCGTTGGTTCTTCAAATGCTCAACAGAGAAAAATTGACAGTGTAATAGTTTAAAATTAAATCTATTACTGAATAAAGTGGCAAGTTATTAGTATTAAAATAAACTGTGCCTGCTTTACAACACTATACCTGCAACACATTCCATTCATGACATAAATGATATTGTATGCTATATGCTATTTATGCTTACATGTTATTTGTTTATATGTGTAGGGGTTTATATGTTGCGGGCCTGGATGGGTGGTGACTAGAACAGGAAATACCGAATAATATTGGTCTTGTTCTGGCGTTCGATAGGGAGCAATTTCTTAATTGAAATTTGCATGCAACATAGTTTGCAAATATTTGGTTAGTTGTGACGACTGTTTCATATTTGTATTTGTAACATTTTTTGTGTTCCTTAGTTTTGTTTGATTTGTTTGTATAATTGTAGGTCTCATCTTTTCTTTCATTTCAGTTTTTTACACCCTTATGTTTATACACTGTGGCGTTATTTGTCTTGTTATCTTATGGCAGTTATCATCACGGTTTCTGTGATCATTTTTTTCATTTCTCCTATTTAATTTAATTTGATCTCTGCAAATGTTTTCATATTGTCTTTTCTTGTTTGTCCTTTGTAATGTCTTTAGTTGACATATGACGTATAGTGGTATACACAGATAGTATAGTACAGATCAGTACTTTCTGATTGTTATTGTTATAAAACAAAATGTACAAGACCTTTGTAAGGCTTGTCTCCCAAAGTGATTGGTAAAGGGAAATATTTTTTCTACAGGTACTCAAGTGATCTTTGATTACATTGAGGTATACAAGACCTTTGTAAGGCTTGTCTCCCAAAGTGATTGGTAAAGGGAAATATTTTTTTTCCACAGGTACTCAAGTGATCTTTGATTACAGTGAGGTATACAAGACCTTTGTAAGGCTTGTCCCCACAGTATTTGAGATACAATTATTGTTGTCCACAGGTACTCAAGTTATCATTGGTTATTATAAACCATACAAGTTTGGACTAAGACTAAGTCTAAGGTATAGACTTGTCTCCCATTAACTTGAAAGAGGGTAATTTATTTACTTTTTCAGGTTTCTGATTTAAGAAGACAATATGTCTACATTAGATTATTTTATTGCTCAAGGAAAATCTCTTGATAAGACTGGAAAAGACTTAGAACAATGGGCTGTTGCTCAATATGACAAAGCATTAGCTGCAGAAGAGAAAAAACTGCTGCTGCTGATGAAGAAAAAAAAAGCTGCGGCTGAGGAGAGAAAACTTCAAATAGAAGAAAAAAAAGCTGCTGCAGAAGAAAGGAAAGCAATAGCTGAAGAAAAAAGATTAGAAAAAGAAGCTGATACTGCTGCTGAACTTAAGAAATTGCAGATGCAAGTGGAGGAAAGGAGATTTGATGCAGAACAGAAAAAATTAGAAGCTGCTGCAGAACAGAAAAAACTAGAAGTTGCTGCTGCTGCAGAACAGAAGAAATTAGAAGCTGCTGCAGAACAGAGAAGATTAGATAGAGAAGCTGAAGAGAGAAAAGCAATAAGAGAACATGAGTTTGAATTAGAGAAATTAAAATTGACATGTATGAGTAATGTTAATCAGGCATCTGGTGGTAATGGTAAACCCTTCGTGTACAAGGTCAAGGTACCAGCGTTTAACCCTACCAGTGATGACATAACATTTTGGCTTTCTAGATTTGAACGGGCTTGTCGATCTCATAATGTTGACAAATCACAGTATGTGAATCAGTTGTCTGAAAATCTAAAAGGGGAGTCTCTGAGTAAGTTATATTTTGTTGAAGAGGCCGACAAAGATAATTATGATGCTGTTAGGGCAGCGTTGATAAAGAGATATCAGCTGTCTGAAGAAGGTTATCGTCTTTTGTTTAAAACAATGAGACCTGAGGTAGGTGTAGAATTCTCAGAATTCATCTCAAAAGCACGAATTACACTTTCACGATGGATTGAATTATCCAAAACAGAGAAAACATTTGATGGTCTTACAGATTTATTGCTAAGAGACAAGGTCATGTCTTCTGTAAATAAATCATTCCTAGAGTTCTTACATGAGCGTAAACCTAGTACAATAAAGCAAATGGAAGAATATTGTGACCAGTATGCCACGGCACACCCTGACATGATTCTTAGTAACTCTAACATTAAAGAGAGTATGCCAGTTGCTTCGGCAACAGAATATAATCAGAATTACTCACACAAATTCCAAGGAGCTAAAAATAAATTTGATAAAAAGGTTAATTGGAATAAGTATCAAAACCAAGATAACCATTCAAATCAGAGTTCTTCTTTGAAGAACTGGAATCGGGCTGATAGTCCTCGACACGCGAGGGGTACCCATAATGTTAGAAATTCTCGGAAAGGGAGTAGCTATAGGAACTACCCAAGTGCTTCATGGAGACAAAAGAAACAATATTACAGGGATACTCAATATAACGAGCATGATGATTATGATCATGAATATTATGATTCAAACCCAAATAGGGGTTATAACAGAGGCAATAATAATTATAGAGACAATTATAACCGAGGTAGATCACAACACAAAAGACATGGTAAATCGTATTACCAGGCTAACTCTGCACAACAGGAGTTCCACGACACCGATAATCAGAATAATGATAAAAAAGACTCCAATAGTGTAGCGAATTCCGCTTTTGATTTTGCTAGAGCATCTGAGTGTTCGCAATGCAAAACATTATTCGATCCAACCACAGTGTCTACTTTAAGCTGCGGTCACCCACTTCCCGCTCTCCATGCGTCAATCGCGCATAATGGAAGGGGTGCTCTTGTCTTTAATAGGGGCCTAATAGATGGTACTCCGGTATCAATTCTTTTCGACTCGGGGTGCACTACCATTGGAGTGAGACAATCACTCGTAAATCCTTCTCGAGCTACAGGCAATATAGTCAAATGTGTAACATTTGGTGGCACATTGGAGAAGTACTCCACTGCCATTATCAATATTGCTACGCCTTTCTTTACAGGAGAGGTGCAAGCATGTCTCTTGCCGAATCCGATCGCTGATCTTATCATCGGTCGCATTCATGGAGTGAAAGAATGCACTCCACAGCAAATTTCTAATTGGGAAAATGTTAATATGCAATCTGCTAATGCAGTAATCACTAGGGCTCAAGCTCTCAATATGCCACAATCTTCACATTCTGAAGATAATGATGCGCAGATCCAAGATGATCCCTTGGAGATTTCCCACGATTCCTTTATCAAACAGCAGGAAGATGATCCTACTCTAAAGAAATTCTTTACTCTGGCAACAAAAGGTGATCCGAATAAGGATACTAATCGTAAATCTTGGATTACGTTGAAGAATGGCGTACTTGTACGTATGGTACAAGACTCCGCTAAGTCCATTCATTCTCAAATCCTTGTGCCTAAAAATATGAGAGTTAAAATTTTACAGCACGCTCATGATTCGCAGTGTGCTGGACATATGGGTTTTTCCCGTACTAAAGCTAGAGTTCTTCAATCTTTCTTTTGGCCTGCGGTGAATAAGGACATACGAATCTATTGTCGATCTTGTAAAGTATGTCAAGAGATTAAATCCAGAGGTCCACGCCATGATGCACCTATTCAGGCTGCAGACATTCCCATTCGGCCATTTCAAAAAATGGCGATAGACATCATTGGTCCATTTAAGATAAAGTCTGCTAGAGGACACCAATTTTTTTTGACGTGTGTTGATATGTGCACACGTTGGCCGGAGGCTGTTCCTCTAAAGAGCATAACTACTGCTGATGTCGCAGATGCTCTTTGGTTAATATTTTCTCGTCTGGGGTTTCCAGCAGAAATATTATCCGACCATGGTACCCAACTCATATCGGATACCATGTCTCAAGTAATGTCGACTCTGAAGATAGAGAGATCGCTGAGTAGTATTTATCATCCTATGTCCAATGGGATGGTGGAACGTTTGAATAGAACTCTGAAAAACCTACTAGGTAAGATAACAGAAGATCATCCTCAGGATTGGGATAGGGTTTTACCCGCGGCTCTCTTTGCATATAGAGAGGTCGCCAACGAACATACAGGATTTTCTCCCTTTGAACTTGTCTTTGGCGCGAAACCGCGAGGTCCTATGTCCTTACTGCATGATCTTATAACTGCTGATAATATTGTCGATGACACAAAATCCTCTTATGAATATGTCATCGCACTTAGACACAAGATTATTGAAGCATGCAAATTGGCAACTGCTTCTTCTGAATTTGCGAAACAGAAGGCAAGGGAATTTGCCAATAAAAAGAGATGTTTGCGTCAACTTTGTCCAGGTGACAAAGCATTTGTCTTGCTACCTTGTAGGGAAAATAGACTTCTCATTTCTTGGAAAGGTCCGTACGATATAATATCAAAGGTTTCCGATGTTGACTATATCGTCGATATTGACGGGAAGCGTAAAACCTTCCACATCAACATGCTCACGGAATTCCATGAACGTCCTGATTATTTACAACCTGTTTTCCAGGCAACGGACGATTTTCCAGTCCAACATGGACAGTACTCATCTCTGTCAGTAATACAGGATGAGGAAACGAGTTTCTCGGATGTAAATTTACCTTTTCCAATGATTCCTCTTCACTCTAATGAATCATGGAAAGATGTTGCAATTTCTCCAGAATTATCTCCAGGAGAGCAGAAACAAGTTTCTACTATGTTAGAACAATTTCAGGATGTCCTTACTGACATTCCTGGTCAAACGGATGTCATTCAACATGACATTATTCTTACTGACCATAGTCCTATAAGAGTCAGACCGTATCCTATCCCGATACATTTTCAAGCACAGGTAGAGAAAGAGTTAGATGAGATGATAGAGTTAAAAATTATTGAACCATCCACATCAGCATATTCTTCGCCGATGGTTATAGTACGAAAAAAAAGACAATAACATACGTCTTTGCGTGGATTATCGCAAATTGAATCAAGTGACTAAATTCGATGCTGAACCTATGCCTTTACTAGAAGAGCTACTTACGAGACTATCGAATTCTCACTTCTTTACTAAACTCGATTTGTCTAAGGGATATTGGCAAGTTCCACTATCCGAACACGCCAAACCGTTTACTGCTTTTTCGACGCCTAGGGGTCTATTCCAATGGAATTTCATGCCTTTCGGTCTTATGAACGCCCCTGCTACATTTGTACGCATGATGCGTCGAATCCTATCTCATCGCTCAGATGTCATTGCGTATCTTGATGACATCTGTCTTTTCAGTGATACTTGGAACGATCACTATAATGGTATAAATGAACTATTGTCTATCTTACGCGAGCATAACCTGACAGCGAAACCATCGAAAGCATGTATTGGTTTTAGCGAAATATCTTTCTTAGGACACCGTGTTGGTCATGGGTTCCTAAAAACAGAAGACCATAATACAAGTAAGATACTTAACATTTCTATTCCTAAGACTAAAAAGCAAGTACGAAGTCTCTTAGGTCTAATACAATTTTATGGACGATTCATCCCGAATCTGTCCTCCATTATGTCACCTCTTTCTTCCTTGCTAAAGAAAGGGTCTCCTAACGTAGTCCATTGGACTCAAGAATGTCAATCCTCTTTGGATAAGGTTAAAACTATGTTTTCTACTTCACCTATCCTAGTATTGCCTTCTAAGGATAAGACATTTATTCTTCGTAGTGACGCTTCATCCACCGGGATTGGAGCTGCACTAATGCAAGAGTACTCTGGAACTCTGCATCCTGTGATGTATATTTCTCGGAAATTAAATGCCGCAGAGAAGAATTACTCGGTCCTAGACCGTGAATTATTGGCTATGGTTTGGTCAATCCTTAAACTGCAAAGATTTCTTCTGGGCGCGCATTTCATTGTGGAAACTGACCAGAAAGCTCTTACGGCTATTCAGAGTAAAAATCTGAAGAGCGCGAGATCAACGCGATACGCGATTGCTCTACAGCCATTTCATTTTTCGGTGCGAGCTATCCGTGGGTCAGAAAATGTGATGGCAGATATTTTGTCTAGATGCCCACATGATTCATAACTGTTATACAACTTTGATACAGTTGTTTCTATGTTGAAATGTGTACACATATGTAATATATCATATATTGATTGTAACACTACTTAGCGGTTCATTGATATGTATTCACCGCTGATCTTTCAATGTTTTTCGTCTTTGATGATCATGATGTTAAGATATCTTAGATGGAATTTATGTATAAACTAATGTGGAAATTGTGTCATTGCTAATATTGTAGTATGCGTTGGTGACACCTCTCTGGAAATATTTATACTTAGAGAAGTACTTTCTCTAAGGTCATAAAACTTATGCTTATCATCTGCGCATTGTTATTGGTGCGTTGTGAGCCTATTGTATGTTGCTCCTAGATGTATTTCAAAAAAAAAAATGTACCATTTTTTTTTCCCGAGGGGTGTGGTAATCTGTTGCGTGCATATTTTGACGCACATTTTACAAAAATCGATATGGCTATTTAATATGGGAAAAATATAGACATGCATTCATTTGTGTATGAAAATGCTGTTTATGGTAAAAGCGAGATAATCCATGTTTGATTCACACTTTTGATTATAGGAGTAATCGTTCTGGATATTGATCCAGCGCAAGGATATTGCGCTTGCGTTTGTACTTATTTTTTAGGGCCAGAAAATATATTAATTTGCTTATTGTGTTTATGGCCTGAATTCATATGTATTACATATTATTAGTACAAGTAGAATCAGTCCTATATTGTATATTTTGGATGGGTAGGAGGGACTAGATTCTTGCTAGCGGAAGTATGAGTTGTCTTGACAAGTCGTGATGAGTTCCGATGTACTGCTTACAAATGGCGGGGTACGTTTTTCTAGAGCTGGTCCTTTCGTCAGAAAAAAATGTCTTACGAAGTGGTTTTTCTTCTGAAGGAGATGGTGTCTCTACGATAGTTTGTGTTAGAGACTCTCCTTATGTCAGTATATAGATGATTCGGACTCCAGGTAAACCCAGCTCCTATTTTTGATGATCTCTCGTCGGTTAGGCCTAGCTTGACTTTTGGTGCTTCGTTATGCTAGTGTCGTGTTTGGTATCGACGAAGATGACAGATTTTCCTGCAGCAGTTATGGCTACGTGAAATTAACCTGATCACCGTAGAGCTGTATGGAAACATTTACGAAATCATTTATATAACCATTATAAATTAACTCTGGCTTATATTCTCCTTCCTATGAATGAGTGAACGACAACTCAGGGAGACAGCCATGTTGGATTTCGGTCATCATATGTTTTGATCACTGCCAAGAGAACAGATTATTTATCTTATTATCGGACAGTGACAGGGAGATCTCAATCTTGCTAGAAACCCCCTTTCGTGGTTTCATAATATATACTACAAACTATGGACGTCAAGTAACTTTGGTTATTTATCGATCCGCCCTTCACTGACGCGTTTAGTCAGATAGGGGGATGTGGCCATAATGTATCATGACATTGAACTTTTGATGTACTGCCCATTATTTCTGAATGTGTCATGACTTCAGATCTGCTATGTATACCTACAAATTGATATGTCAACGAACCATGATGTACTCGTATGTCCCAGTGTGTACGTCTGAATAAATTGAGTAAACTAAGATTCCAGCAGTCTGCATTGGTGCCTTGTAGACACAAGTGTGAGTGGTTATATTGGTCAGCACACGAACAGTACACCATTCGCGGTAATCACACTCTACACTTCTACTTCATACATACACCATCCTGCGTCGGCTGAAGTGACCAAGTTTAGGGCCTGCTTCCCCTGGAGCCTTTGCCTTCCCTAACTCAGGACTAGGGTGAGTTACCCATTTACAGCTGGGTAGACTGGAGCATGCCTGATCTCAACAACACACCACTCTTCCTTACAGAGCAGACAGACTGATACTTTACAGTGTGTGTGTGAAAGCAACTTTACAGAGTGGAAAGCAGTATAAAAAGTAGACTTATGTTGCTTTTTATTAATTTTTAATAAGTTATATAGTAAAAATGAAACGGAGCAAATAACGGTTTCCCAAAAATATATTTATTCACAAATATCTTAAGAACCCGATGTGATAGAGATAAACGGATTTCAGATTTGAAATCAGCGCAAGAAACTGACCTAAGAACACTTATTCTTATATAAGAAAGAAAAATGTTGTTTGTCAGTGTAATCAAAAGCACATCTATCTATACAGAACTAAACTGTATTTACTAGTTATAATTCCCTTTACGCGTCAATTGTATTAGGAAATACTTTTAGATGTAACATTCAGTTTGCACTAGAACTATGAAAATTGGTTTATTTAATAAGGTTAAATTTACACCACAATCCAGTGAAATAACTAGACCACTGATCACTCGAAGCTAATGTATAAATTACCGTCTGCGCAGAAAGAATACACTCCAATAGTCAACGAAGGTAGATGAAATCTAGCAGGAATCCGACTAGGCTATATGCTAGTGCAACTAGGATTCTGTCAGAACGAACGATAAAATGCAGTTTTCGGAGTTCTTTATTTATACATCTCGAATGTAACTTAAATGGGACGTGTTGGATTTTCGCACCTTTCTTGAAGTATAGCAAAATCCGAGGTACAACGCCGTTGTGTTAACCGCTGTGTTTCCTCCGTTTTCCCCGGTCTACCGATCTTCTTCGTCTCAGGCTGCTCGCATAAGGGTGCGAAAATTTCTCGAGAAACTAACTACGTTAGCTGAGAGTTCCCTGATTCTTTAGATCGTATACCGCTCCACGTTGCATTCTGAAGATCAGCCTGTCTTTGATGGTACCGCTATTCTGAGAAGATTTGGCAACTCCCACCAGGCGGGGCGACAGCCAGGTAAGAAAATGAACTGCTGTTAATTGCTCTAGAAACAGGAGTGAGTCTCTGGCCACGTCCTCTTTTGGGCCTGCGTTAAGGAAAAGATTGCTATAAATCGTTCTCAGAGATGGTCGTGGGCGTGATTTAACCTCCCATCAAAGGCCATGCGATCTCAAAAGTTCACAGAAGATAGCAGGCTACATATTAATGATCCAGCGTGTAAAATTCTCGTGGAAATGCTGCATGAAGGTTAAAGTTACAATAGATGATCAGGGGTTCTAAAGTTATGGGAGGCCAATATTCTGTTATAATCCATCGAGTCAGGGAAATTCATTTGTCATACTTAGACGTACGTCACAGTCGTCCCCACTTTTGAGACATGGAAACTCGTTTTCATGTTTCGTTTATGACAATGAAGCTGCCCTGATCGGTAGCTTTTGGATGATTGGCATCGTCGATTTTCTCCTCTTCCTCCGTGGTCCAGTTTCTACTCAAGAAGTCAGCTCCGACATTCTGTTTTCCTGGAATATATTCCACTTTGAAGGAATAAACACTCAATAACAAGGCCCAACGCATTATCCTTGCGTTGAATTCCTTATTGGCACCCAGGAAAGCTAATGGAGCATGGTCTGTTTGCACCGTGAAAGAAGTACCATACAGAAACTCATGATGGCGTCTGATGCCATGAATCAGAGCGAGACATTCTCTTTCAACGACACTGTAGTTGCGTTCCGCTTTGTTCAGTTTCCGACTGCCGTAAGCTACTGGGAATAGCATGTTCGGGTCACTGTCCTCGGCTTGCAGCAATGTTGACCCGATGCCTAGACCTGATGCGTCAACTCTCAGTACAAAAGGTTTCTTAAGGTCAGGTAACCTTAGGATGGGGTATGCCGACAACTGTCCTTTCAAAGTGCTGTATGCATGTTCGCACTTTTGATCCCACATGACCTTATCAGGACAACCTTTCTTGGTGAGGTCAGTCAGAGGTGCTGTCAGTCCGTTGAAGTTCTGGATGTATTTCTGATAGTAGGCACATAGTGATAAGAATGACCTGATGTCTTTCTTTGTTCGGGGTCTTTTTGCTGCCACTATTTTCTCCACGTTCTTCTTAATAGGCCAACTACAGCCGTGAGAAATAGTGTGCCCCAGGAAGTCCAGCTTTTCAAATGCGATGAGACATTTGCTAGGGCTGGCTGTGAGACCAGTTTCCTGTAGTCTCCTAAGGAGCATAGCGACGGTAGCAATATGTTCTTCGTAGGATTCCGATGCAATTAAGATGTCGTCCATGAAATTATGGATGTGGGGACTTTGCAAGGGTTCTAAAAGCTTTCTCATCATCCTGGTAAACACTCTTCGTGCGTTATGCAATCCGAACGGCATCACATTAAATGTGTAATGTCCTTCACTAGTGCTGAAAGCTAGCAAAGGTTTAACTTCCTCCTTGACTGGTATTTGATAATAACCTTTACTGAGGTCAATCTTGGAGAAAATCGTTGCCTTGCTGAGCTTGGTGAACAACTCAGAAACAGTTTGGAGCGGTTCAGACTGGAACTCCGTTACGGCGTTTAGCAACCGGTAATCAATACACAGCCGAACTTCCTTATTGGTCTTCTGTAACAGCACTACACTCGAACTATAAGGAGATGTAGACTCGCTGATAATTCCTGCCTGACACAGCTTGTCTATTTCTCCGCGAAGTGCATCAGCTTTGGCGTACGGAATGGGGTATACTCTGGTTCGAACAGGGGTCTCGTTTGTTAATTTCATGTCAAATTCGATGAGATTTGTTCGACCAGGTACATCCGTTAAGACTGCACTGTACTGCTTCAGTAGCGCCCTGGTTTCTGTTTGTTGTTCTACTGAGAGATTAAAGCCGAACTTGACATCTTTAAAGGATTCTGTGGGTTGCAATGGATACTCCATGCAACCATCATCATCATCATCATCATCCTCGTCTTCCGTTGCTATGGCGACAGCCAGGAGATGCTCGGAGGATGGCACCGGTCTTTCCAAATATTTCTTAAGCAGATTTATGTGGAAGACCTTCTCCTTTCCTTTGATGGAGATCTTGTAATTGGTACGTGAGATCTTTTTAAGGTCGGTAAACGGCCCTTGCCATCCGATGCGAAGTTTATTGCTTCCGGTTGGAAGTAGCAACAAAACTTTCTCCCCTGGTTGTAGTTCTCTCTCTTTTGCAGCTTTGTTGTATCTTTTAGTATGTTTAGCGCGGGCTTTCTTAAGGTTGGTGTTGGCTAGATCCCATCCTAGCTTTAACCTTTCATTGAGCTCAGATACATATTTGCTTGCAGAGACGACTGTCTCGTCAGCCTTTTGGTCTGTCAGGGACCGAAGTAAGGCTTCTAATGGCCCCTTTATAGGTCTGCCAAATAAAAGTGTAGCAGGCGGGAGGCACTGGACCACAGGCCTATGGACACAGCGCAACGTACTTCGCTTGATGATAACGTTACTCAACTTTCTCATTGCTTTATCTAGCTTCATTTTGTATGGCGGCGGTTCAGAATATCTCCTATCTAATCTATTACCGTGCACGTTAGAGTATTATGTTACACTTTATTTAAAATCTACGATGTAAACCATCCGTTTTTTTTTCCTTTTATCTTAATACTACACGTTTTTTTTTTTTAAATAAATATTTTCAGTTAAAACATTCCTATCGTCGAACACTCGGAAAGGCATGCTAAAACAGATAGAACAAACATGAAGTTTCGTTTCTCACTCCACTAAGGTCGAGTCACGCAAAATGCACCCTTTCTCGGGCGGACATGGAGATGCAAAGAAATTAACACAGTTTTCTGGAACGCAAATCATACGATGCAAAAGCTTCTAAAAAGTCAAGAAACAGAAACTGCAGCAAAGCATAAGAACCAACAAAGCTACAAAGTTAACCTCTGCTTTGGAAAATAGTTGGAAAACGTGTGGAGACCGTCAGATTTGGCGAACACTGACGGCAGCACCGCGTACCTTCGCAGGAAGGCTTTTGAATGAACACTTGTATGTCATATTTTGAAACGGATGAAAAACATGAACGCAGCTGTCGTCATTAGTCCTTTGGTTATCTATGGTCTGACGGTTCGGCGATGTGGAGTGTTTGTTGATGTCTTTTATGATGATCCATATTACCAACTCAACAGATGTGAACAAGCAGTAACCTTCAGGCTCCGCACAGATTACAGCAGATTGAGATACCATCTATTCAACAAACTAAAGGTAAGATCTACCGACGATTTGTGACTGTGGTACCTATAAAAGTCTGATGAACATCTGCTGCAAAGTTGTTCAACATTTGATGAATAGAGAAAACACCTATGGCAGTATAATTCCTGGGAAAATTTACTGAGATACCAACAACCTCAAGCTGATCACTGCTGTCGTTAAACATATTTAAGGCGACGACTGAAAGTCTACAAAGAAGAAGAAAAAGAAAAAGAAGAAAAAGACAACGATAAGTGTGACGGGGCTGAGATGCGGAATGTCAATCAATCAATCAATCAATCGATAACCCTTCAGTTCCCCAAGAAGATATGCCTTCAACAAACACATGCCACGCGTCATAAGCTCAAGTTTTTTCCACGTCGTCCTATCATTTTCACATAAACTCCAGTTCTCTTCACCGTGCATTTTTAGTCTACTCTGCCTGTAAGACCAGATACTTTTTTATTTCTCACGAGTGCCTGAAACATATCTTTAAGTGTGTAATAATTATTTATTTACTTTAGCTCTCATACCATATTAGAGGTGAGAGGAATTTAAGAGCAATTTCTTCTTCAACTCCTTCTTCGTACTCTCTCAGACGTCAACTAGAATGTGTTCAAAGAAAGCAGTGGTCAGTGGTACTAGTGATGGCCAGATGAGCTTTCTCTGTTCCTCATATGTTGGGCATCTTTGACGCAGATGTTCAGCAATCATTTTACCAGTGAAGCGCAATTCAAATATGCTGTGTGCTCAGAGAACTATTGAAATCAAGGTTTGTTGCCAACTTACACAATTTGTGCATTTTACAGTCCACCGAACTGGGTGCCAAGGTAATTCCTGTTTAGGAGCCGCTGTTAAGTCCTTTATTAGTCATCGGGATTTGTTGATACACTGTCTATTCGCTCGAAGGATATCCGAATGAAGATTTATCAAAGGGGGATTTCGTACAGTGTTAATATGATTCCGCGTATTTCTTTTTACTTTGACATGTTAATATTTAACGCTGGTAGTTATCAGGTAAAATTTTTACTGTTATCAAACCTAAAGGTTTTTTATATTTGGGCATGCGCCCTAATATAACCAACTGGGTTGAACGGGACGCGTCTCGCCAAAACGAAGCAAAATTTTATTTAATAAAAAAAACAGGTAAAAGTTAAATTTCGTCCCATAGCAGATACTGCTGTAGCGTAGTGAAATGTTAGAGACTTCCCTATTCTAGGTCCATCTTTGAGAGGTGAGGTGACCATTTCTATTTCTCGATGCCTTTGTCTTCCCTAACGCAAGAGCAGGGTCATGTACCCATTTACAGATCGGTAGATTGGAGCGTGTCGATGCCGTGATTGGAACCCGGTACCTTTGCCGCGTGAGGCCAGAACTCTAATCACTCTGTCAATCGGACACTCAGTTTTTATCAGGACGAAAGCTAATATCGTAATGTGTATATGTCGTAAATTTTTATCAGATAGGTAATAGATATTTATAGTCCTGTCTGAGCAAAGGTGATAGTGATAACTATGTGAGAGTAAGGTGTAAGAAATAGTTTTTCTCACGAGGTGATAGTGTAAGAGAAAAGAACAGTCTCTGGATTGAATAATTTCTCTAATCCAGCCTATCTGTACGACTATATTTAAAATCAGAAGCTCTTTCTCTCTTTATACAAAATACAAGTTACACTGCACCCACGTGCACACAATTCTGTGACAAATACGCACAAACGTGAAAACAAACTATGGATAACAAATAGGGTAGGGGTTGACCAACACAATAACTTAAGGTTTATTAAGTTTATTTATCACTGGAACTTTACAACATAAAGCATATACATCAATAGATCATGGTTTACAGACAAAAATGAAAAATTAATCAAATAGGTTCTCCCCTCTGGTAAAGGAAAAAAGAAGAAGATCCCAACAGACGTTAATTCACCCAAAGATCAAAAGTTAACAATACGTGTATGGAATAGTCAGTAAAGAAAACAAAGGTCAAGTCTCTAATTAATCTATACCGTAAATACCATTTAGTTAGTGAGAACGAAAAGAAAAGATTTGTATGATAGTGGTAACAACATAGAATTAAGTTACTCTCTTACAGTTAATTCAATCCTTCATACTGTGGCCACATTCATATTCGCTTACCCAGTAGTTGTCGCAGGCATTCCGTGGAAATAAACACTAATAAGTAATAAGACAATTCAGTGTCATATTAATTTTGGCCAAATCCAGCCCCAGACTAGCCGTAGTTGGTGACTGCAAATTTCACGGTAGTCGCTGGAGTTGGTGATTTAATTGTTTTCCTGGACGGTGGACTGTATCTCTGCCTTCAATTGGTTGGAGTAAGGTTCAGACGTGGTGATCACCAACATAGGAGGAATAATACATATATATTTCCTGTGTTGTCTAGCCTCTGGTTGCTGAGACACTATGTTAAATTACACAAACGTTGCTCACAATATATTTTGCCACAGCTGGCTGATGAAATTTATATAGGTAAAATCTGGTGTAGTTCTGGTCCAGTTAACATTTACAATTATTGTTTTAGTTTGGTCTCTCTCATAAAATGAAGAAAATGGACCGCACAGGTCATAGCCCGAAGACTCAACAATATTATAAAGTTTCTGGTTGCTTATACACTTATAAGACCAGTGGACCATACGACCATAGTTCATAAGATATAAATTCATATGACCATATTTTCATATGACCCTAAGACCGCTAGTTCGCTGGGTTTTTGATCAGCCTAGATTTTAGGAAAGAAATATAAACATTTAAGCAAAATATCAATATTAAATCTAACACGTGTTAAGGTAAGACCTCTTTAATCACTAGGTTATTAAATTAGATTATAAACCACAAATGTCTAGCTTATCCTATCGCTTTTAACGTGTGATATGAACATTAGTCATTTATAAAATTACACAAAACAGATATAAGTAAATAATATATACCGTCAGTATCCAGTTATTTAATGTATGTACTAGTCAATTATAGTATCTCTTTCTGGGTAGGGGGGTTTGGGATGTCAGGTATTGGTAGTACCTCTGGTTAAGGAGCTGTCATGCCCTTTTCAGGGCAGCTCGGCCACCTTTGGTCCAAACCTGGCATTCAGCTCTCACCTGTGGCTCCTCGTAGCTGTCAGCATGCGACAGCGGCCACCCCCCGGGAAACGGCTTTGACAGGCCGGCTAAACTAGGTGAGGGTAGCCGACTGGTTATAAACCTTCGGTGAGTTAGGGTCTGCCTACCCATGCATGCGAAGACTCGATTCGGTAGACTGCGCGGAAGAAACCACCTGTTGGTTCAACGGGCATGACGGCGATTACCAGCAACGCGCTGTGGAGCGTAAGGAGCATGGCGAGGCACGTAGAAAGCCATGGTCATCCACTGCACCTGACTTCATCTCCAGTCGTCTTGACTTGTCTTGCCACTGGATTAAGATGGACCCAGGCGAGAGAGTAAGGTCGACGAATTGCGCAACTCTTCCTCACTTTAATCCAAATCACTGCGCAAGTCACTCTTTCATCCACTCATCCACTCATCCATCCACTCACAACAAGTCCTGTGGTGATGGGCGAGCGGCGATGCGGCAGGCGTGGGTGCGCTGGCAGTCGTAGTCGCAGACCTACACACAGGCGGCTCAGGCCATATGGTCGTCTTCCACTGATCGGAGCAGCAGTGGGATTTGGCAGCCCCCTGAGTGACAGAGCAGCCCTCTTTAGGAAAGCACAGCTCACCTCCATGGCATGAGGAAGGGGCTAGAAAAGGTGCCCTAAACATTGCCTGCTCCACCATTACCTAACCAGCTTACCGCGGTTGGTGGGTACCCTACTTCAGCGGGCGACACATAAGAAAAAGAAAGGACAGATTTTTTCCCCTCATTCTAGGCGCATGGAATGTGCGCACTCTACTCGACAAAGACTTTAACACAAACAGACCCGAGAGGCGAACTGCCCTGATTGGGAGAGAACTGGCCAGATACAACATTGACATAGCAGCACTGAGTGAAACTCGACTTGCAGGCGAGGGCCAACTTTGCGAAAAGGGTGCAGGTTATACATTCTATTGGAGCGGAAGAGCAACTGAAGAAAGACGAGAAGCAGGGGTTGGATTTGCAATCAAAACAGCAATTATTTGCAAGCTAGCGGAGCCCTCAAAGGGAATAAATGGCCGACTCATGACGGTCAAGATCCCGCTGCTTTATGGAAGGAAACTTGCCACCATCATTAGCGCGTATGCACCAACTATGACAAAACCAGGATGACGTCAAGGATAAGTTTTACGAAGAACTACATGCAGTCATTGCATCAGTTCCCAAAGCAGATAAGCTTATTATTCTTGGTGACTTTAATGCAAGAGTAGGCTCAGATAACATCTCCTGGAACGGCACTATCGTAAAGTACGGTGTGGGTCGCTGTAACAGCAATGGACTTCTCCTCCTCCAGACTTGCGCAGAACATAACCTCCTTGTCACCAACACCATTTTTCGACTTCCTATCCGCAACAGGACCTCCTGGATGCACCCTCGCTCGAAGCATTGGCACCTAATTGACTATGTAATTGTTAGGAAGAAGGACAGGCAAGATGTCCGGGTGACCAAGTCCATGTGTGGTGCCGAATGCTTGACTGATCATCGCCTCATTGTGTCTAAACTTAAAATTCGTATCCAACCTGCCAGGCGCCCTCAGGGAAAGAAAACTCAAAAAAGGCTGGATATTACCAAACTAAAGAAGACAAAAATTAAACAGTCATTCACTGACACCCCAGAAGACCGTCTCAAATCTATCTCGTTAGACGGCCAAAGTGCGGAACAAAATTGGACAGCCCTAAGCGAGCAGATTCTACAACACTGCTACAGAGGTCCTGGGTCCGCCATCAAGAAACAAAATGACTGGTTTGATGAGAACTCAGATGATATAAAGAAGATGGTGGCTGAGAAACACCGTCTCCATAAAGCATATTTAAATGATCCAAAATCTACATCCAAGAAAGACGCTTTCAACAACATGCGTAGAAGCGTCCAACATAAACTACGCCAGATGCGGGATTCATGGCTGAGTAATAAAGCAGATGAGCTCCAAGGCTTTGCTGACAGCCATGACTTGAAAAATTTGTACCATGCACTCAAAGCGGTCTATGGTCCAAAACATCATCAGGATCATTCCCCTCCTTAATGCGGAATGGAAAAACACTAATTACAGACAAGGAAAAAAAATTCTCCAACGCTGGGTCGAACATTTTTAATAATATTCTGAACCAGCCATCATCTATTAACGATCGAAGCCATCAACCCGACTGCCCCAAATTCCTATAAATGAAGCACTAGATGTTATACCGACGATTGGAGGAGACTCAAAAAGAAAGCGATTCGTCAACTTTCTAGTGGAAAGGCCCCCGGCTCCGATTCAATTCCTGTTGAGGTCTATAAAGATGGCGGTACAGTTCTGATAGAGAAACTTCACATGATCTTCCAGCAAATGTGGCAGAGTGAAACCATCCCACACATCGATCTCAAGGATGCGTCTCAATTATACATCTTTATAAACGTAAAGGTAATCGCCAAGACTGTAACAATCATCGAGGCATCTCTCACTACTATCAATCGCTGGGAAGATATTGCCAGAAACCTTCATTAATCGCCTTACGCGGCTTCAATCTTGACAAAGGTCAGTTTTTCTTCTACCTGATAAAGTCAGTGTGGATTCCGGAAAGAACGTGGAACCACCGATATGGTGTTTCGCTGCAAGACAGCTTCAAGAAAAAATGCCCAAGAACAGCACTGTGACCTGTACACAGCTTTCATCGACTTGACAAAGGCGTTCGACACGGTCAGTAGAGAGGGTCTATGGAAGATCATGGCAAAATATACGGCTGCCCAAAGAAATTTATCTCAGTAGTGCAGTGCAACTAGCATGATGGAAATGCAGGCTAGAGTTCAGGAAAACGGTGAGCTGTCGGAGCCTAGTTTCCCGTCTCAAATTGGAGTTAAACAAGGGTGTGTACTTTGCACCGACTCTTTTCAGTATCATGTTTTCTGCTATGCTGACTGATGCTTTTCAGAGACAGGGGACACAGGAATCGACATCAGATATCGTATTGATGGAAAAGTTGTTTAAACCTTAGAGGCTTCAAGCAAAAACCAAGGTCAAATCACACACCATCAGGGATCTGTTTCTGTTTGCTGACGATTGTGCCCTTCAGTGCTGGCTCAGAAGGCTGATCTGCAGCGTAGCGTTGATAGATTCTCTGAAGCCTGCTTCCAACTTTGGGCTTACCATCAACACGCACTGGGAAAACAGAAATCATGAACCAACCAGCTCTTCCTGGCACAATTTTATTACTGAGCCAGTCATCAAGGTAAAATGAGTGTGAGAAACAGAATGTACTTTGTTGAACAGGTTCACATACCTTTGGGTAGTGTACACTATCCCAGAACATCGTCATTGATGATGAGGTGAACACCAGGATCTCCAAAGCCAGCAGCACATTTGGCAGACTATACACCAACGTTTGGCATCGAAGTGGCATTAGTCTACAGACAAAGCTGAGGTATACAGAGCTGCGGTGCTTCCAGTGCTGCTTTATGCATGTGAAACATGGACTGTATACAGGCGCCACGTAAAAAAGCTCAACCACTTCCATACAGTCTGTCTCAGGAAGATAATGAACATCAAATGGCAAGACAAGATCCCAGATACCGCCGTTCTTGACAGAGCTGGTATCCCTAGCATCGATACTATTCTGATGCAGTCACAGATTCGCTGGGCAGGTCATGTAGTCCGCATGCCAGACCATCGACTGCCAAAGATACTCTTTTATGGTGAGATGCAGAAGGGGAGACGCTCCCATTGGTGTGGCCAGAAAAAGCGCTTCAAAAGACACGCTTAAGGCTTCATTAAAAAACCTTTGACATAAACCCAGACACATGGGAAGCTGCTGCGCAAGACCGAACTGCCTGGCGCACATACTCTTCGTAAAAGGTGCACAGTGGCATGCGAACTTCCAGAAGGAGCAGCAGCGGAACAGCGGAGACAAGCTAGAAAAGATCGTGAAATAAAACCTTCACATTAAAGCAAATATTCCCTGCCCACACTGTCCAGATCCTTCCAGGCCCGCATCGGGTCTGCCATCAGTCACCTTCGTACTCATAGACTTACTCTCCTAACATCCTAATAATTGGATGAACAGAGTGGTCTTCATCACTTAGGTGATGGACGAACAACAAAACATCTCTTTCTGGGCAATAGTGAGTATTTAAATTTACTTTTACAGATCGCTGGAGAAATTTAGCAGAATAACTGATATATGACTTTTGAAGAGATCGGGGTACAATATCCATACGGATGCCGATGTTCTAAGATCGCTCCTTAATGCAAAAGCCGCACCTACAGCCAGGGCCGGGCACATCTACGGTGCGATTCCTGAATGGAAGGGTTTTTTCTTCACCTCTGCCGACCGACAACCTCTGGCTTGTCTTTCATTCCTCCCACGCCTGCCGCATATCAGCTACATAAGTTTAATTCTCCCCTGAAAATGTAACAATCCAAGGTACGTCTACAGACTTATCGCCCTTGATTCTCCAAAGAAGCTGTTAACGCGCCTGGCCTCATGCACGCGTGTTTCCCTGATCCAAAAGAACGATTAACGGACGTGCTGCACACTTCGCTCTGTTCCGAAAACCGTGCTTAAATTGCCAGAGGCTCGCGTTGTTAATTGTGCTGATAGTGAATCAGGCGTTAATGGTAGCCAAAAATATCAAACCCTAGATATTGGGGGTGGGGGGGGGGGGGAAGTGGAGACGATCACTGCTGCACCTATTTCCATATGTGACAGGAAATAACTGCACTAGCGCTATCATTGTTACAATGTTGACCCTATAACTATTGTGTATCCGTGTGCCTTGCTTGCATTGATGTCTTACACTTAACTGTAAATGTGGTCAGCATTTTTCTTGGATTTTACGATACTAAAATAAAGTATATGTTAGAGCTGCATTCAACCGGCCTAGAACAAAAATAGATAGTCCTACAAGAAATACCAATGTACGAAGAAATAAATATGAACATGTATCGAAGAAACTCACAAATCTTTGAAGAAACGTAGTTTGTAACCTACGTGACTGAAGGTAAATCCATCAGTTAAACGCGGCAAAGTATTATGTGCGTATCAGACACAACAGATGGAATCTTCCTCTTGAATG
Organism: Oreohelix idahoensis; assembly: GCA_024509875.1. NCBI lineage: Eukaryota > Metazoa > Mollusca > Gastropoda > Stylommatophora > Oreohelicidae > Oreohelix > Oreohelix idahoensis. The sequence continues at coordinate 55,113 of JAMPIV010005519.1, forward strand.
TATCCAAAGAGGACTTACAATATGAGTGATAATGAAGGGAAGTAAGTCGTATGGGGCTTCAAAGGAGCATACCAAAATTAGTATAGATGAATAATGGAATCATTATTACTACAATATATCACTACATTAGCCAAACGTATCACGTTTGCTGAATGTAACTGGTAATGAGATTTAGGCATAGTTGGTAACTGCATAAGCATAATGCATCTGTTTTTGCTTTTTCCCAAATAGCAATCTGTTGTGTGGAGTACAATCTTTAACTCGACATGTTATACGCCCGATAATCAAGTCAGTGATTGGTGATGGTAGCATACAAGCATGGATTTACCTGTTAAAAATGGTGTGTATCACTCTACATGTATGATTGCAGTTGGAAATGTTCTCAACTGTACCTCCAAAGGTAATACATTTTAGCACACTTTTTTCCCTATTGCAAATGACGGGTGTACCAGGGATCCGACCACGGAAACAACCATGTATCAAATAAAAATAGACACGTTGGAATTATTATTCACTAATCCCCTGTGTAAAGCCAGAGATCCTGTCCCATCGTGTATAGACGCCGACATGGCTGACACGGTAGACATCGCAGGAAGATTTGGTAAGACATGGCCGCAACTCTACGTAGTAATTGCCGTGGGATGAAATAATGTTGTGCATTCTGGACAACGAGAAGCCTGGTCAAAATCTATAGAACATCAGGATGCATTACATACATTAACAACTGTATCCTGATCTAAATTAGTTTGAGGATCATGCTAAGCAGAATTAGCATGGCGATGCGACCTATCATTTAAATTTATGTCTCTATCTCTCGACCTATTTTGACTATTATCTCTGAAATTGTTATACTTATTTGATCTATTGTGATCACGACTTTGCTTTGATCTCCAATTAGCGTGGTAACTATTATCCTTTAACCATAGTTTCGGTTTGGTGAATTATGTTGGTTATGAAATGAATTAGATCGTGATTGGCCATAATTGTTGTAGTTATTTACTTGATAATTTCTAGAATTATTTTTATTGAAACCATATGAAATATTAAATTGTCTCCATTTTTGCTGTGATGGAGAATCACCACAAAATTGTTTCCCTTTGAAAGAATCAAAATTCTTATAATTTCCCTTTCTAAAGTTTCTATCGTGACTGAGAGATCGATTGCAAAAATGATTACCGTGTTGCATGACAGAAGCAACAGGCAATCCTTCTCTAATCTGCGAATGGCTAAATACAATATTGGGATGTGCTGTATAAACATTGTGTACAAATTTGATCCATGTCCTTCAAATTCGCAGGTTTTCGTTCATGTAAAAACGAAAGGAAAGTCGCATTGACTGGTGTCATTACTTTGTCGCGAAGTATAAGGTCCACGATTGATTCGTAAGTATGATCAATCCTTGATAGCTCAATCCACCTATTAAATGTTAGGCGTATATTGGCTATGAAATCAGTGAAATCGTTTCCAGTTTCAGGCAGTAAGGATTTGAAACGAAGACGATATCCTTCCTCGTCAAGTTGATATTTTTTAAGTAGAGCAACCCTGACATTATCGTAGTTCTTTCGAAGAGTTTCCTCCATTGTGGTTATAACAGTTAAAGGCTCTCCAGCTAAAAATTCCATTAGCTTAACACTCCAGTGTGCTTTATCTAACTTATGTGACTCACATACACTTTCTTAGCGTGACAGTTAGCATGCTATGTCACCATAATTTGGATTGAATATAGACAATTTAAATTTATCGTTACCGTTATTTTTCTCTGAAGAACCAGAAGTATTGGAGTTACTGTTATTAACATTTTGATCCCTTAATTTTAATTCTTCCAAATGAAGGAGCATCATTTCCTTTTCATGTGCTGAAGTCTTAGCCTTTGCCTCCTCCATCTCTGTATAAAATTGCATTTTAATATTTATTTCCTCTATTTCTTCAAGACGCCTTTTTTCAGACTTTCCTCTTCTTTAGCTTCCTTTTTAGCTAATTCTTGTTTTGACTTTGCCAACTCTGTCATAGCAAATTCTTTTAATGCTTCACCTTTGTAGCCAAAAGCTTTGCCTTGCTCGACAAAATAATCCATTGTCGATATTTTTATCAATATTGTGACTTACTCAGTCGAAATATATAGTAAGGAATAAAAAATGGTTTCCTTAATTAAGGAGTGATAAGTTCTATGTCCAGAGAACTTGTAATCCAAATTATATAATCACCAAAATTGATACTATATTATAATTATTATTAAGTAATCTTTAAATTATGCAGTTATACAAAAGTTAAAATAGCATAGCAGACAAGATATACATGATGAAGATAACGAGAACAACAGCGACAAAGACAAGATATCAAGGAACAGATGATAACGTTTGCAGAAATCAACTAAATAATAAAGCGGAAATAAAGATGACAACTATTGCATAGCTTGCAATTATAGCTACGAATAAGAACTAGACAAGTGACAACACAAGGTATAAACATGAAGTGTGTATACAACTGAGCGATAGCAAGGTAAGATCAACAATTACGAACATAGTCAATTATAAAACTAAGGTATGGATAGAAAAAATATAACGATAACAATAGTGATAACGCAACGTCAAGACTAACTAATTAGTTGTTACAGACAACCAAACACAGTGGACTAAAAAACATTCTTCAGCTAACATAAGCTGGAACTTTCCACTGTGGGAAGTCTGCAAAAATGGTCCCTATAGAACACGCTCGAAGGCCCGGTGTTGAATCTGGGATGTTCCCTTAGTAAGTCGCCAACCCAACCAACCCACATTAAAAATGGAACATATAACATAGAATATTAATATAAGTACGATAGTTGTGGACATATTAAGCAAAGGCTCACATAGAACATGCAACGGTGGCACAAGGACAAACGGTCAGTCACCACTTATCTTTTAAAATGAGAAAAATTTCCCGGTCCTCGCAAAGCTAGTGTTGAAAGATCTCGGGTGTTGCATGATGAGCTTTACAAAACTGGTAGAAGTTCAAGGTTGATCCTGGCAAAGTATGTTCGTTTGGCTCACTTGAAGGTCAGACTTTATGACGGTTAAATTAATTTCTCAGAGAAAAGTAGTGTTCTTGATCTTGATGCTTTGACCAAAAAAATCTGCCATGGTACGGAACTTGATATATTCGTTGCATTAATTCTTCAAAAATGTTCTTGATTATGAGGGAAAAATTTTTCTTGTCCCCTTGGACTGGCCCACCAGATGTTAGAGCTGCATTCAACTGCTTGGTCACCAGATGTTTGATCGTGCTTTACGCGAAAGAAATGTTGCAATGTCAATAAGGTTTGCTGATTTAATAGTGATCAGCTTTTGGTCGGGCTTACAAGTGGCCGACAAATTCAACGACGAACATCATGATAATAATATGATCATCAGAATTGATCAAATGTAAAGTAAAACTCCGGAACCAGTGGCTGGACATCAATGACGACACATTTTATTTGTGGACGAATAACAGAAGATCATCAATATGGCATGTCAGATAAAGTACATCAATTACAATTGTCAATGTCCAATTTGACAGACCTCAACGACTGACTACCGAAGTCCCAAGGACGTCAGGAGTATTATAATAAATATTTCTTGTACGTTTCTTATTCGACTTTTCTAAATATGCAATAATGCCAGATATCTTCACTGGAAGGTTCATCAGTGTAATAATTCAATAGTTATTCCAGTAGCGGACCTGGTTTCACTAGCGGCAGGCCATGTAGAGGCATGCCGAAGCCCTACCACGATCTTGCTGGAGATCCATAACTGGAGATGTTAGATACTGGATACAAACAAAACGAGCCAGAATTGGCAATGGCTAACACTTCAAGTAATAAGGTAGCATTATAAATACAACATGAAGTCTTCCCACGACATGGGGGTATAGACTTTCAATCAACTCTCCTGGAAGACAACCGTCTTCGACCACCGGCTATTTACAACATCTCTCATCGTCAGCGCTGTTAGGCGACAATCAATACCGATCGCACCAAGTTGTGCTCTTTAGTGCAACAATTGATACGTAATTAATTAAACATATATTTACTCAGATGCGCACACATAGTGCAGCTAACACAGTTAGACTGGCATCTAGCTAAGTTAAGTCTCGCACACTTAACACCTATGCGAAGAAGGACTTAACAGTATAGTGTACTGACAAGCTCTCAGTAAATAAATAAATATTACACACATAAAGGTATGTTTCAGGCGCTCGTGAGAAATAAATAAGCAAAAAACTAGACAACAGAAAAACTACAGAAGTGAGTAGCTTACCGGAGAATCGAAACCCAGGACCTTCGGAACGGCATCCCGCGTAGCTACAGAAGCGAATCACACTATCCTCCCTGCAGCTAGGCACGACTTTATTTGCCTAGTTCTCAGAGCAGCATATGATTATTACACTTAGAGAAATGCTGTTAGGCAGTTGCACATGTTAGGTATTGATAATATGAGTTCACTTTGGTTAATGTGTGTGTGTGTGTATATATATATATATATATATATATATATATATATATATATATATATATATATATATATATATATATATACACACTATTTTACCTCTTGTGCGAAATGTGTATATTCTGAAATACGATTGCAATTAATGTACTTATCATGTTAAGACAACTGTGAAATAATGGGGCGACTCCTCTCGATCTCTGTTTCACTACGGCAGTATCAGTTACATTGTTTACTGATTTTTTATTGCGTGCTTTCAATTGTCACACTTTCTTTGTTTTCTCTGCTAGGTGTAGTAGATATTATGTATTTTCCTTCGTACACACCTCCCATGGATTAGTTATCATGTTTGCTTGTTACTTATTTCTCCCTTCGTTGCAAGGAGCGGCTGAGATAATTCTCGGCTACCACAGCTTGGCCACGGCAGATTAACACGAAAATCGCCAGCACAATCTGCTTAATTACTGATAAAGCAAGAGGGCGTCTTTGCTTTCATCTAAGATGTTCCCTACCGCTGATTCTATGATGTGCAGCTGTTGTAATGATGTAATGACTTTTCATAATCCACCATTCAAAAAAGTTTCGTTATTGTACACTTAGTGCTCGTGTTTTACATCCATGAATTACTGTGTATATATATATATATATATATATATATATATATATATATATATAATATATATATATATATATATATATATATAATATATATATATATATATATATATATATATATATATATATATATATATATATATATATATATATATATATATATATAAAGTTAGTTGCTTATCCTTTACAGGACGTGGCAATCAACCCCAGCTTTTATTGGCTGTTTGTGATTTTTCTAAGCAATTTTTTTCATTCGTTAGTTTGCCATTGCTTTCTGAACGGTACGGCGCTTATACCATTGTTAAAAACCCACACAAAGCGATCTGCTACCAAACCGCCTGCAGCAGGTTTCGAACCTGGTATATTTGGATTATGAAACTGCGTTCATATCCATTAGGCCACAGACGCCGACATATATATATATATATATATATATATATATATATATATATATATATATATATATATATATATATATATATATATATATATATATATATATATATATATATATATATATATATATATATATATATATATATATATCAGGTAAAAAATAACATGTCCGTATTTCATGTCACTCATGCCATACAATAATGTAGAGCGCTGTTCCTTTAGCGCTCTGGTTTCTAGGAACGTATACGAAGCGCTAAGCGAGGAATTACTGTGTTTCCTATTTCCATTGTGTGGTGAGAAATAAAAACAGACATCATACCAAAATTCTGAAGACATATCATCTTGACAAGCATGCAGGTAAACGCGACTTCTGCAAGGTTGTGCATTGGACTGGCAATCTGATTGTGTCAAACAAATAGCTACATAATTCACTGTTGCATGAGCATGTACTTTAATGCAGGCTTTCTGCAAGGTGACCGACTGTAGCGGTGGTTCCGTGCTGTGTAAGGAGCAAAGGGAGATGAATGAAATTAATTAAATTAATTGGGTTGCCAAAGATTGGAAATACAGACATGAAGAGAGGTATGGTTTCTTAAAGTCACAATTTATGTGCACACTGGCTAAAGAATAGGTTATGAAAACAACGAATCACCCAAAACAAATGTAATTCAGTTGACTGACAAATCAGCTTTACGATGTAAATTTTGCCGACGTCCTAGCTTTAAATTCCATTACCGTAATTAGATGCAAAACTAATTGAGATTATGTGATGAGAAGTCAAATCTATTAGGTCTGCAAATATACAAGAAGAAGACAAAGATTATGAGACTGAATGCAGCAAATAATAGCTAGAATATACCTGTAGATGAATTTCCACAAGATGTGGACTCAGACATATAACTCGGCAACAATATAGGAAAAGTTTGAGGAACAGGTCGTTTTATTAACGTAAGATTACAATAGGCAAGAGAAGCTTTCCCTGCATTATATGTAAATATTTTTTTTTAATGAAGTGCAAGGGGAGAATCATAATTTTCAAATCAGATATCAAGGCAGCTCTATTTGATGGCTCTGGAGCACGGAGACCAACAACAACGACAACCCAAAAGCTTATACACTTTCATAATTGTAGAAAAGAAGAATTGAAATGGTACGACACGATCACCAGTGTGCAACTGGTGACAAGAACCAAACAGTGCCAGGTGACCAAGAGGTGATAACAAAGACGCTAGCGTTAGATAGGACACGCTCAAACCTATTGATAGCGTTACAAGGCAGTCTTTGTCCCTGACACTTGTAGCCATCAAATTCACTTCTGAAATTTCTACGACTTCAGTGAACTTCCTTGACATCACTGTGACTATTAGCCCTACTGGTCTTATAACGTCTGTCTATTATAAGGCTACTAACGCTCACGATTTCCTTCTTTATACTTTATCGCATCCTCTTAGTTGTAAAAATTCCATTCCCTTTTCTCAACTTCTTCGCTTGCGTCGGTTATGTCACGATGACGATGTTTTCCATCAGCGAGCTCAAGAGATGCTCGAGTTCTTTCGCCAACGTCTTTATCCAGAACATGTTTTATCTGATGCTCTTTATCGTATCACACGCGTCACGCGTCAGATTGCACTCACTACTAAACCTTCTGTCCAATCTGACAGACTCAAACTGGTTCTAACTTTCCATCCTCACTGTCTGGCAGTGAAGAGAATTCTGTTTCGACATCTGCCTATTCTCCACTCTGATCCTGATACCAGAGAGTTGTTTCGTGATACACCTTTGGTAGCATATCGTAGGGATAGGAATTTTAGGGATATTCTTGAAAACAGTCGTCTGCGACATACTAGCCCTTCATACTTTGGTACTAAACCGTGCCAACACCGTATATGTAAGAGCTGTCCGTTTGTACTCCAAACTCAGACAGTCACTTTTTTTCCGAAAGGAAAATTTATCATAAAGAGAGTCTTTCACGTGCGAATCCAGAAACCTTATTTATGCTATCATCTGCAAGAGGTGCGGCATTACCTATATTGGTGAAACTGGCAGGCGTTTGGCAGACAGGTTTCGTGAGCACTTGAATGACATCTATCATGGCAAACATTTACCGGTGACCCTTCATTTCAATAGGCCTGACCATTCAGGTAAATCCGATATCCATGTCACGGCCCTCCGTTCATGTGTCGGGGATGACAGGACTCGCTTTTCATTATAGAATTCGTCTTATTTTTTTCTATTGGGCGTTTTATGTCCTGAAGGTCTTAATGTTCAACATCATTTTGCATAAATTCTGGTAGCTTTTCTCTCTCTTTCATTCTTCTTTATTCGTTGTTTTTTCGATCTATCTTCTTATGTATTGGTTTTGGTTCGTTTCATATCCTTTTGTATCTCTAAAAATAGTCGCTATCTTATACGTCACTTCCTTCGAGATTTCTTGGAGAGAGTACTGCAATCTTGTGTATTCCTAGCATTTACAGTTCTAGCTAAGTTACTTGTTCCGAAGTTTTGTTCATTCTCTCTTGTTCGTTTCGTTTATTATTTACTATCTTGCTTCGGTATTTCTGTTAGGTTTTTAGATTTTCTTGTATTATCATTGTACTTTTTCCATCTGCTTGTATCGCTCATTTTGTATTGTTTCTTATCATCGTATGTTTTTGTAGTACCTATTACTATATGTAATTCTTGTCTTTGTAACCTGTTTGAGGCTGATGAAGGGTAAAACCCGAAACGTCCCTTGTCTCATGTGAAATGTTATTTGTAAAACTGATTCAATACCGTATTATTAGTTTATAGACTTATATTTATTTATTTATTCACTTGTAGCCAACACCTTCTTCGCACCGTCTCCACTTTGAGAAAAGGACTGGGCTTAATTAAGTCACTTTCAATCCGGACACAGCACAATTTAAAACCGCTTGTTAACAAGACCTCAGCTTAATGAATAAAATTTCAGGAACAACCAACTTTTAGCCAGCCTATGATTAAATTCATGCACTTCCCGGCGGTCTCTTGTGTAGTATAGAAAAAATAGGACCCCGTCTCCCTTAGCAATTTCGAATAAGGCGGCTTATATCTAGTGAGGCTGGCTACCTTATCATTTGAAACAAATTGCAGCAGAAACCAAGAACATGTGATTTCTTTGCATGGGATTCCTGCAAGGGGATCAGATATAATGGTGGCTCCATGCTGCATAGGAGCAAAAATGGTAAAATGATGATGATTGATGTGATGATGATGATGCTGCTGCTGCTGAATTAGTGGTAATAGTCTTGTAATTTAGTATTGACTGATGATATTATATTGTTAATTCTTCATTCGTATATATATATATGTATATATATATATATATATATATATATATATATATTATATATATATATATATGTATATATATATATATATATATATATATATAAAAGTTAGTTGCTTATCCTTTATAGGACGTGGCAATCAACCCCAGCTTTTATTGGCTGTTTGTGATTTTTCTAGGCAATTTTTTTCATTCAGTAGTTTGCCATTGCTTTCTGAACGGTACGGCGCTTATACCATTGTTAAAAATCAACACAAAGCGATCTGCTACCAAACCGACCGCAGCAGGTTTCGAACCTGGTATATCTGGATTATGAAACTGCGTTCATATCCATTAGGCCACAGACGCCGACATATATATATATACACATCTTAATTACAATTCCTTAATGAATAAATATAATATAATTTTTCAATCATTCATCCAGTAACAGTGGCAGTGGTACACTGACTGTTTGTATTGTATGTGCATCTGTATTTGTCTCATCTGGACGTTTCTGGACTAGTACTCAAAGATGACTTTAGTCGTTTCTCTACGTGAATAAAGCATTCTGCGACATTCACACTAGTATGTTTTGATTTTAAAAGATTTTGTCACACTATAGTGTTACGATTTTTGAGATGCTGTATTTCAAACACTACAATGTTTCTATTTTTTTCGATTATTTTCTCCCACACACTAGAATGTTACACTTTTTAAGCTATTGTTTCTCGCACACTAGAATGGTGCAATTTTGTTTTCCTGCACTAGAATGTTACTATTTTAAAATTATTTTGTTCCTGCACTAAAATATTACAATTCTTGTTATTTTGTTTTCTTGCACTAGAATGTTAGGTTTTTTTTTATAGATTACCCCCCACTAGAAAGTTACGATTCTTGACTTAGTTTTTCACACACTAGAATGTAACAATTTTGGAGATTCATTTTCTCGCTCCATATAATAAATGCGATGTATGAGACATTGTTTTACACCTCGTAGAATATTGGTCTCAGTAGACTATTCGTACTACATGACCTTATCCAGCAAGCTGCGAGTATTTTTCAGCCAACTTATTGTGTAATCTAAATCTGCCCTGTTTCGTGTTATCTGGCCATGAGGAGGATCCTGGTTGTCTGTTACATCAGTTGCTTTATTCTTGTGATTCCGTTGAACAAGAGTTTCTTAACCTGTGGTTCACGAATGCGTTAGGAATCCATGAATTCGTTCTAAAGAATCCGTATACATAACCTAAACATTTGAATTTTTTTTCTCCAAAAAAATGTGTACTAGGTCAATTATCATATATCTGTGTATTTAAACAAAAATTCTTCTTACAGATCGTTTTTTGTTTTTCAGTATGTCTACAAATACGTTTAAACAATTTTTCTTTGTAATAAAATGTGTTATTGGTATGCACAAATTTTATATGCGTACGGTATATGATTTTTTTTATTCATAAGAAGAGGTCCGTAGCCTTCACTGGGCAATCAAATAGGTCCGTATTCTTTACTGGACAATCAAAGAGGTCCTGGGCATAACTTCTAATGACAAAGATTTGTTGCGTTAAATACATGTCATTTTATTGAACGCTGCTTCTGCTTGGGTTATTATACTATTCATCTCCGAGACGCATCTTCTATCTGATATTATTAACGTCCCTAGATATTTGAATCTATTTACGTGTTACATAATGGTACCACTATTTGGTTAAAAAGTTGACTGAAATCAATAATCACACAATTTGCCTTCAGATTGCATGGACAAAGAAAGAAAGAAAAGAATGCAAGAGCAATGGAAGAAAATGAAGAAGACGAAGAAGAACGAAAGAAGATGAAGAAGAAGACGAGGAAGAAATGTATTTAATCAAAGAAAGTGAACAAAATACGGTAGAAAATATGTCCACGAGGCACCAATTCCAGGAATGATTATGTAACTGTATCAGTTTGTGTATCGGGCGAGAGAGAGAGAGAGAGAGAGAGAGAGAGAGAGAGAGAGAGAGAGAGAGAGAGAGAGAGAGAGAGAGAGAGAGAGAGAGAGAGAGAACCTACGACAAAACCCTTAACAGAAAATCAAAAGAAATTTAAAACACAAATAATGTCTTTCAAATTATTTATGGTAATTTTAACTTTGTAAGGAAAAAAACATAGAAAAGGTAAAAGCAGATATAAGAAAATATGTTCAAAGAAGGACCGAAAACAGAGATGAACGAGAGAGTAAAAGCTTGAAAAAAGAATGAAAATAAAGCACATCGCAAGAATAAGCCGAGCTTGAACGAAACTGCAAATTTCTGAGACATTAATGAGGGCGTTGGTCAGCGGGAGGGGCATGTTAAAAGAAGTAAAAATTGTGCTAGAGAGAAAACGTGGGAAAAGGTTTGGTGTCAGATAAAAGTAAAAATACGAAGAACGTTCCTAGTGAAATTAGTTAGAAAAGAAAATTAATTAAAAACAGACAAGAATGAACGAATGCCAGTGATTATAGGATAACAATATTAGCTGGTTCATCACGTGTGGATATATTATGTGAGTTTGTATAAAATACCACAAGGGAAACAAAAAGAGCCAAACGTGATATCTTTCATCTTTACATTTCAATTTGCGTTCACTGGAATGGAAGTGTTTACGGCTGGGAATTAAAAAAAAAAAAAATATAACCCTTGCAAATCATGTAGCTCTTATAGGGGCAGCAAATAAATCAATACTTTATGATACAAGGGAGACTACAAGCTGATGTTTGTATTTGGAACCCCACTGAAGTAACGCATAAACATGCTTATCAACGCCACGATAAAGATAAAAGATAAAAACATCCTAGTTGAGTGGGGCTGTAAGATAAGAATGCTTCTTACACGTGCGTTGTCTAGACATCGTGTGTCCAACGGATATTTTTAAAGATGTGAAAATCCGATTTTGAAGTCATGAAAAGTTACTGTGGAACTATTATATTACCAGCTGTTGTGTAATATAAACGGGTGCTTGCGTAGAATAGAAGGAGTGAACTGGTTTGATAAGATCACTAATGTGGAACTGGTGACAAGAACCAGACGAACGCCAGTGGAACAAAATGTGAGAAGAAGACGATGGAGATGGTTAGAACACACAATGAAGAAATCTGTCGCTACCATTACCAGGCAATCGTTGTTCTGGAATGTGTAGGGTAAGAAGGATAGAAGACGACCACAGAACGCATGAAAAAGTGAACTGGAGACAGACATGAAAGACTTTGAATTGAAGGGTCGGTACAGGAAGACCAGGTACACGTTTTTAAAAGCCTATGCTCCTACGGGAGTTGAAAACTGATGAATGAATGAATGATGCTCTCTAAAATTCACAAATGTTCGCACATAGTGTCTGGAGAATTTCGGTACTCATCTATTGAGTTCCAAAAGGTTTTTTCTTTGGTTTTTTTTTTTTTTTTTTTTTTGAGTAGATTATTTTCAACAGACGAGTGGATGAGCATACAAGTACTGACACACTATGTTCTCAGTTAATGTAAGTTGCCTCTCCATACACCACTATCATCTTGAAATCAAACGATACTCCATTAAATTCGAGAACACGGTTTTTATATCAGGGAGTCAAATTGAAAAATTGTCCAAGTGCAAATTTAACTTTAATGGCAGCTTTAGCTATCTTGAAGTATAGAAAACGTTTTCAACCAGGCACTATTATTACGACATGTCTCTAACGTAGAATAGGGAAGAAAAAAAGCAAGACCATTAGGAAGTAATCTCTGTGAAATCGTTTCAAGGATTTGCACCATTAATAATGTAATTTGGTTCTTAAGTACTTTTCCATTAGGTGAAGTAGGTAAGGCAATTGGTCTATACACAAGGACTGTAAGGGTATATGTGAAAGTCCGGTTTTATTTCAAAGAAGCTTGGTTGCTGAAACTATAGAGCGGTGTAATATAGATGGGGAGTGACGAAATACGTTAGTTTTTGTTTTCGGGTCTTCACTTCTTTCCGGTAGTATTATCTACCATTCCTTTTACGCGTTAATTCAGCTAGTATTAATTGTTTACGATTTCATGGTTGAATATGTTCCTATTATATTTTGTAACTCCCTTTCCTTTACTTGAGCGCTTGACCTGTTTTGAAACAATATTGACTTCTTTTTTGTGCAGAGCGAGGTTGTTTTACGTTACATCACATCTTCCGGCCCAGCATTAATATGTCTGAAGTAACGAGACGGGTTAAGTTTGCTATATTGCAAACTACGCTGGCGGTAGGCAAGGACGGCAAAAGATAAACTGAGATCACCTAAGCACAAGATGGCATAGTGTGAAAACTTAAACGTTTTGTCGATGAAAGCAGGGACAAACGTTTGATATGAAACTATCCATGTTGTCTCAGTGTTTCAGTATGGATGACAATCTTGTTGACGATTAACACACGGACAACGATGTATAATTTTCGGCAGATGGAATTTCATTTGATAAACAATTACCGAAAAGTAACATCTTAGAAGAGATTATAATGTTAAATCTGTGAAGTACTGAGTTTGTAAACATGACAGGCGAAACGGAAGAACCAAAACCGTATATGGTTTTGGAGTTTGAAAATCACATCATATGTTGTCCTGCAGTTAAGTTATACATGAGAGGGTTGGGGAGAATAAACCTCTACCAACATCAGACGCTTTGATGATGAGTGCTAGGCATGAAAATGCTAAGCTAGACTGCTCCTGATTCTCCTCCAAGCAACATGGGTGCGTAAGGGATAATTTTCGCTTATATGCTACAGCGTTGTAAGACTACTTCCTTGAATTTCAGTTTCATCAAGAAGAAACCATAGGCAGCAAGGAACACGGAATATTAGGACCTAAATATAGGACAGTCCATAAGACTGGACGTAAATTGTAAGATTAGAAGAGAGTGGCCCCAGAGACATCATTTAGCACCTTAAGTTCTAGGATCCAACTTCAAATGCACTCAGCTAGATACCTAACTCACCTGAAAGAGACGGCATCTTCAATCAGTTGCCCGACAATATTGTGACGTTTCATGTGCAAATATGTCTGTGTTCGCCAGAAAGAGACTCTGGGTAAGTTGTAATATGTACACGTTATTATTTATATTTGTATTTTAACATGTATATAATTTTATTGTGGATGCACAGTGACATATAAAGCTGGCAACCTCATCACTGCAAATAACTTGTACATTAACTAATTTTGTAGGAGCTGGGGACTTCTTCGTACGGGTTTGATCACAAGTCTCCAACAGCAGAGGTGGCCCCAGGCTCCATAGACAGCAAGGAGTGGATGAAGATATCATAATGTACATATTTATTATACAAGCACTTTAGTAAATTTCATACGTATATATATATATATATATATATATATATATATATATATATAGATATATATATATATATATATATATATATATATATATATATATATAGTCGTTTTTTGCTGTCGAAAAGCAGTTTCATCCGATTCAAAGGGGTTAAAATAAACGCAGAGAGCAGAGGTAAAAAAAAATTCAGAGTAAAATGAATTGGTGGATGGAAGCGAAATTGGCTTGAAGACTATATCAGAAGACCCAATACTAAGCAGAGACATTTGTCTCCGTTCAGTTTGTGAACAGCAGTCAACGCTAGACACGATCATCAGACGGGTCTTGAAGACGCTTGCCAACCCTTGTAACCCTTGTTGTTACATTAGCCGTGTTGCATGAGACATGTCACAGCTATCAGAATTGACTATTGTAGCGAAGTACAGGCCAAAGCACCTGTGAGAAACAACAGCGGCTGAAGCAGACGTCAACCGACCCCACACTGGAAGCTAAGTAGCATAACAACGCAACCAATGAACATTTCCAAAATATGCATAAGTTCCACTTCAATTTCAATCATCCGATGTTGATAACTATCATCGTTCCATTTTAAAAAAACAACTTTGTAAAATGTATTTTACATTGTTAACCCATAAGTGATTACTAAACCTGTTAAAAGGTAACTTTAAAGCTATAGTTGGATTAATCCCTCTTGAGTGAATTGTATATCTGCACCAGTATGAATCAGACTGTTTTAAATACATAAACAAAGAGAGATATACAATTAATAACTGCTGAATCACTTTCAGTTGGAGGCTCAGATATGTGAGCGAAAATATATTACCTCACAGAAGGGACGGGAGAATAATAAGTTCGTGACAGCTGAGATGATCTCATTTGTTATGCTTACTGTTCTTTAAAATCACGTAGGGCTCCCTAAAGTAGAAACATCATTTGTCTATTAATATCTCTGCCACAAGTAATCTTGAGCGAAGGTAGGTACTTTTGAATACCCTTATCATTATACTCTAAGTTTGGCCACTGTTTGATCACTACCCCTGAGCAGTGGAGACAATCACGTCACATGGGGGCCCTCCCCATATGACGTCACGCATTAAAGAGGGGAGTGGGGTCAAACTTGTGTGACGTTGTGTGACAAAAGAGGGAGGGGGGAATTTGGAAAAATGTGATGTCACACAAAGATATACAAGTCACATTCGCTTCTTTCATAAATAATGTTTCTACTTTTATCCGCAAGAGTTAAATTTTATCCGCAATAGTTAACATTTATCCGCAATAGTTAACTTTTATCCGCAATAATTAACAACTCCCTCGTGGAAGACTTTAATATTATTATCTCAGCTGAATTATTGGATAATTGGTATAACTTTTAACTGGTTTTAATTATTTAAATTATATTTTCCGTATGTAAATAATGTAATACACACCTTTTAAAAAATGAAGACAAAATAAACGGTACTGTATAAAATTAGCACAAGTTATCCCCATCGCGACAATAGTCTGATGAAAACAAAGACACACACGTTTAGAAAGTTGAACCGACAGGAGCAGACATGTACAATCTGTTTGCGTGTGTGCGTGCGTGTGTGTGTGTGTGTGTGTGTGGGTGGGAGGATAAAATGTAAATGCATTTTGTTCGGTACAGTAAAGGTTGGTCCCCTTTTCGTTCTGGGACGCAGCACATGAAAGGTGAAATTTTGTTGTAGATTTTTGACAGGGGAATTAAGACATAGTTTGGTCCCTTCTGAGTAGAACTAGACAGGTGGTGACTCAGTGAGAGATAAGATAAGAAATAGATTTTCTTCACGAGTGAAATGGTGGAAAAATAGGTAGAGTCTGTCCCTGGACTCGAGAAGATCCTCTCGATCAGCCTATCTCTACAACAGAACTTTTTTAGTCAGACAGTATACCTACATACATATTAATATATATCTCAACCACTCACATACACAAACACATAAGTGACGACAGTTAGACGCACAGACGTGACAAATTATATTTATGGAATAGGGATATTTTAGGACGAGCTGACCAACCCATGTAAATAAAGTATTTATGTAAATTTTATTTACTATAAAGAAACTCTACAACAGCAATATTATGAATATCAAATACAAATAAACATGGGTTAATTAAATTAATAAAGAAATAGACTTATAGGTGTAATCCTCCCTCCCTCTGTTGAGACAAGATCCTGTTAGAAGAAAGTTATTAACCCCCAAAGAGTCAAAGATTTATACGCTATGGTCTAGGATTTTCCTCTACAGTAAAGAACAGAGTTTATACGTTAATCTATTCTGAAAGGGACAGTATTAGCAAAACTTACAAAAAAAAATAAACAACGTGAGTACATGGATTCTACAAGATATAAATATGGGAATTAGTCATTCACCTTTCTTCTCTTCTCAGACAACCGTGGCCACGTGCATTCGTTCTTACCTAATACTTGGTTTGCACCTTCTGGAACAATCTTTAGGACACACGCACACAGCAAATCCAGTGTTATTTTGGCAAAGAAAACCCCAGCTCCTCAAAGACAGATTAAATCCACTTCTCCGGGGAACGTTCACTTTGTTACTTTTATTTAGGATTATTGTTTATATCACATTAATTAGACCAGGTACGAAATTTAACAGTGCTCACAGTGTCAATAGCTTGAGATTTCCAGTACATAGGAATGTCAGGTCGGTAACTTCTCTGAGTATAAAAATACCTTGTCACACCACAAATGGTCGATAGTCGGAAAATGTCGCCAGTTTGATTATGTCAAATGTTTGATCTTGTTGCCACCACGGGCTGAATGTATATGAAAAATTGGGAAAAAGAAATCTGGATCTATAGGCCCACTTACAAAATTTATTCTTAATGCTCTTTGGGTTGGTACTCTGTCTCTTTCTGGATGTAAACACGAAACCAGACAGGTTCACCTTTGAAGACCCAGATAATAAATAAAAATGTTCTTTTGTATGGTTATTCTCAGATTTATGTGGAAGCCGCTGGTAGATTTTGGGTTTGACCCAATACTGTGTAAAAGAGAAAAAATACAAATATTTAACCATAATATAGTATTCTCAATCCTATCCTTAACCCGCGTAAAATATAATATATTCATACACTCAGTTATTTAACTTTGAATAGAACTACACGTGTATCTCATATTGAATCGTTTAATAAAAGTCTCCGTAAAATAAGCGCTAGTCATTTATATTTTTAATCATCATGAATTAGAAATAAATATATATTTCGTCAGTACTCATAATGAATAGCGCATTTACTAGACGATTAAAATAACTCTTACTGGTTAATATTCGTTAGTTAGATTTACGCTACAGCCGGAACAATTTAGCTATAGATTATATTAATTCGCTAGTCACTTTGCACAAAACTCCTAGTGAAATAAAAATGACGGACTTAACAATTAAATCACTCGACACAGAAAAATCTTAGTGAAATAAAATACGGACTTAACAATTAATCACTCAAACTTCTAGTATAGTATTTACCACAAACACAGAAATAAACGATCTCCAATCGAAAAACTAAGTAATTCCACTGTTATAAGGTATCTTAGAATTCGAAGCTAGATGTTCTCTGAAATTCTGTCGGTACTGGGTAAATTGAGTTTAAAGGCAGAGATAGATATATTAAATTTGCCGAACTTCGCTCAGACTTGTTACTTTTAACCCCTTCGCTCAGATTTCGGGCTTTTCCTCGGTCGATCTGCGAATCAGAGGAAAAATTCACGCTTTTACCGCTTGTAGCCTCTGGCAATCGAGCGAAGCCCGTCCTTTGATCTTGCGATTCTCACCGTGTTTAATTACCTTCCAAACGAACGGATTCAGGGGGGAGTAACTGTGATTATCTGAGCTTAGTTCCAAATTATCTACTCCTTCTACTCAAATTATTTCCCCTTATCACTGTCTAACAAAAAATACGTTACAACTACATTAGCTTATCTTCCTCTGAGCCAAAATTACGACTCTTTTGAAATAGTCGCCCCTTTCTACGCGTTCCGTCTCTCCCTGTTTCATCCTATTACGACGATTTCCAATCGCTGGCTTTATAATTACAGGTAACCGGCTCAACGTTAGCTAAATAGGTCTGTTGGTAAACATTCCTAAGGAAATAGAGAAAATAAAATAAAATAGGTGTGCTAAATTAGAAAAAGAGACAGATCTCTAAGTGTAGGAGGGTTTTATGTTAACAAAACGTGTGTAGGTGAAAGCCAGGTGAAAGAAAAATGTAGATAATGAAATAGATATATGAACACTTGTCGTGAGTTTTATATAGGCTTTATTTTTATGGTCCCAATCGAGCAGGGGTGAGATAGTGAAAGCTATGTGAGAGAAAGGTGTGAGAAATAGTCCTGTTTACGAGGAATGCCGAGTGTAAGAAAACTACTGTCTTGGGTTGAGTGATTGCTCAACTCACCTATATAGCACGACCCGCTAAAATGAAGAAGTATTATTTCACTAGATGCAGATTCTAATACACTATCCTCTCGTACGCACACACAAACAATTTAGTGACATAAATACGTACATACGTATACACGAACACGTAAACTGTGGGCACATATAATGGGGCAGGGGAAGGTTTTGACCAGAACTAATAGCTAAGATTTATAAAATGTATTATATCGTTAGAAAAGAAAAATTTGTTACAACAGTTAATACGTCGTTATTATGTCATCAGGTGAAATTATAGTTACATAAAGGAAAAATAAATAAACAATATATATATTCTCATAGACCCTGGAACATGGAAAAACTAGGAAAATGATCCCACCCGAGGTGTGTTTACCCAACAGATCAAACAAAGGATTGACAATGGGGAGTGGGTAGACGGGACGGGTATATAGGATATGTCCTTAATTTTACTTTCCCGTGGGCCTTCAGTCTTAGTGAGAGAATAGATAAAAGGAAGGTGTTATATTAGTAGTAAACATTTAGAAACTAAATTCTTTCATTCCGTTTTCCCTTCTCGCATTCATTCAGCGAGCTCGCTTTCTTTCACACTTACCCCCTCTGTCGGCTGCATGTGTCCATAGAATTAATCACACACAGTTCTTAAGACTATTATATATGTCTTTTTATTGTGTCCAGTCCAGCCCCAGAAAGCTCCGTATAGCCACTGCTAATTTTGCTCGGAGATTTCGCTGAAATGGTATGTTGATTATAATTTTCCTGGCAAGGATTCTTCGTCAGATTGCAGGGATTGTTATAGGGACTAAGTGTAGTAAAATCTGCGAGAATAATCGCTCATTTCAGTAGGATTTTAGTCATAAAAGGATAATAAATACAACAGCCCTATTGTGTCTGACGGTGATGCTCTCACACGCCAGCATAGCGCTGAATTTAGTGCCTTGGAACGGCTTAGAACCGACCCCCCCCCCCCCCCCCCCCCCCCCCCCCCCCCCCCCCCCCCTCCCCCTCCCCCCCACCCCCCCCCCCTCCCCCCGTTTAAACCTACTCGCTTTCTTTGTGACGTACATTTTTAACATTTTGCCCGATTTGATAGAGACTGTGGCAAGACTTACAATTAACGCTTTGGCGGAAGTGAGCCGCAAAATAACTATCTGAATTAACGTATTCTGTCAACTTTAACTAAAAATTTAGTAGTAATCCTTACATTTTCTGGTAGTTGTGGTAAAGTGGGATGTTATAAATATTTATAGGGGACTTAGTGTACTGACTGAGATCAGCTGTGAAGGTATCTGTATCTAATAAGGGTAGTGTATTACAGATGACCTTACTTGCTACCACATATTTATACCTCAGTCAGAATTATTCTGGAATATTGTGATGACTACGTTGAATGTCTAGGGTATGTATATGATGAAGTGTAAGTCACAACAACAACAGACAGATAAACAATTTAATTTATTCCACCGCACGTGACAACACTGTGACACTCACACACATTTACATTCTATAAGACTATCTTGAATGAGTCACTGGTAAATTTTCAAATATCAATATGTATTAAGTACTTTTCATTAATATATAAGTGTCCTGATTCAAATACAAAGTGAACCAGGAATCACAATCAATTTTAATTACAAGTTATATGTACAGGATTTATCAATATGAATCTTGTAGTGACATATTTTATTAATCTTATCCTATGTGTGTCAGTTGTGTAGTAGTAATATGAGGTAATACTGGTGTTGTTTTTTTCAAGCTATGTTGTTATTTGTCTTCATGACTTCAAGTGTTTATTTCTGTTGGAACTAGTATTGGAGATGTTCTCAGTTCCGTTCATTAAAACAATTAATTTCCCCTCTTATTTTTATACAATGTCAGTTTAAGATGGGGTTACATAATGTTGAGCTCCGCTGGCCACATAGGCTTAACTTTCGTGATGGCGGCAGGAAAAGACTCCTCTGCTCGATTGCTCCCCTGTGTTCTGGAGACACCTCACTGTTTGCTATATGGACCAAGGAGTATGCTGTCCGCCTCTGGATTCAGCAAAGCTCTGACCAGGTGCTGCTCAATAACTTTAGGACCACAGTCCCACAATTCATGGAAAAATAAACAGTTTCGTTGACTGGCAATGAATAGGCACAACTTCCGATCTGCCTCTGTCCCAGGCTTTTATTTAGAAAAAATATGCACTGGTGCTCAACGCACTGTTTCTTAGTAGGTTTATTACAAGATGTGGCCCGGAACAGACGCCCTGAATTGAGTATATTGGCAGCTCTAACCAATCATGCCATGTTTACCTACTTTTCAAAAAATATTACCCTTCTCACGTTTCCCCTAACAACTAAACTAGTATTTGCAGTCCAACTAATCGTGTTTAGTCTTACATCTCATTCCCGCCAATCAAATAGGAGTTAACATGGTAGGCTATTTCCGTAACGTAATGTTTTTCAAACACGTTATAAAAAAATTTTATGAGCAGAAATGATTTCATGCTGTCAGGCACCCCCACTATTGTATTTTGGCCATAACTATTTTATTAACAGACTAAAGGCGTAACACATAACATATTCTTGGTTAGCAAGTCCGGCCGTACAATAATATATAAGTTAAAGTGAGCTACATGGCGGCGTTCAAAATATGTGTTTTCCAAAGATAGTCGTATATTTGTTCTTTATTCCTTTTCGTTGTTTAGAACCGCCACCTGTCCTGCCTTTTCCACTGTTATGTCATACTAAAGTCAGGAGCTTAGATGTAAATCAGTAGAATTTCATATTTCCTAATAAGCATTTTTCATGTTTTTAAACCTGATTCTTGTAGTAGTAGTGTTTTTTATCACTGACTATTTGAAAAAAAGTTAGTGCTTCATGCCTTACGCATGGGTTTTGCGTTCACTTTTGATCGCGAAACGCGTGTTAGTGTTGCATGCTTCCTGCCTTCAGTCGTCCCTCTCTCTCTATCCTACTTTCATCTGTCCTTTAGTTACGCCGTGTATAAAATGGAATGAATGAAATATTAAATCTAGGTCATCACTCAGCGCCTATCTCAAGGTTTTTCTAAGAAATGCAGTACACGTTTTATTTTTTTGAAACGCGTGTAGTGATGCAGTAGGCTTTTACTATCAACGTGAAAACGTTACGATTTGCAGACGAAGCAGAAAAAGGGGGATTTTTGTACGCCATTGTGACAGCACTGTTCTCTTTTACCTTTTCTCTTTCCTGTTATTGAAGTAATTCGTTAGGGGTTTCATTTACTTTTTAATTTATACATGTGGATTAGAATTTCTCACGACAGTAGTGTTACACGATACAATACAAATTATTAACGCCATCACCCCGCTTCGCTGACACAGTCTGCCATGCATATATATACACGCTGGAACAACTCTAGCAGAGGCAAACACGCAGACAATTTTATTGCCTTCTCGCGGTAGCATTTCTGACGTAACTAAAACAAGTTAGGTATTTGAAATATACTTGCCAGCTAGATGAAAGAGAGGAAAGATGGCGGTCTTGTGACAAATTTTATTTGACGATTGACTATGACAAAAATTGAAAATTTAAACCATTATGAAACTGCCCATAAAAATTATATGGTAGTATAACGTAGAGTTCACTGAGCAAGAATGTACTTTAAATAATATGATAGTCCCAGTATTAGAGAAGTTATTGAGAAAATACTAATGTCTACGGACGCTCGACCAGACAGACTGTCGTTCCTGCTTTGTTTTTTTTTTTAACGTTAGTGGGGACGCGAGTTTGAAAAAGAGGCAGGGAGGTACATTCAAATTCGCTTGGGTAAAAAGAGTATGAACGGAAAAGGGGAGCGGTAGGAAAAATGTAATCCTAAACGAAACAACTTTTTGTATTGGGCATAACTAAAGCAGACTGGCCAATCGACTAGCAGACGCAGAAATTGTTTGCAATTATTTTGTTTTTTCATAAAAACTGCATTTGAATTCAAGTAGTCGCACGTTTTGATTGGCCAGTGCTAGTAACTATTAGCAAAAGGCTTTAATTATTCATTGCCAGTCAAACTAAAATTTTCATTCAGATACGCTGAGAAACAGCTGTGTTAACTTTAAACTTAAATAAATAAGAAATTCACAGTCTGTGCAGTTCGGAGGAAGCTGAGGCCATTTCTTCTAAAGTCAGCGTTATTTGTTTATATTTTCTTGAATTGTGGTAAGGATGCTTTATGAATTAATATGTTTATTCCAACTACCAAAGTTAGATACTGCTATGGGGGAAAGTGAAGGACATGCCGGGAGCATACATTGTTGAGTCCTCACTTTGAAATGTATCTAACTGGTGTATGTTGTCATGATTATGTTGTCATATTATTATATTAGAATATATTAGTAAGCCTCGGTGTTCAATGAACACTGTCTACATGCCTGAAGCAATTATATTTGAAAAGAAAAGAAGAGAAGATCATATCAAAGGAAATGTGGTTACTCCACATTATTGTATTGAGGAAAAGTATGTAAACGTACAGTGGCGTATCTGCCTTAAGGATCTGAGGTGTGGTCACAGCAAGGTGGGAGTCATGTAACATTCGGGGCGAGTGCACCTGAAATGCACGCGAGGCTGACCCCATACCCACGTATGAAATTAAGTGTTAGAATAAGTGATCAGATGTAAAAGGCCAGGGTGTCCTTTTGTTGCAGAGGCTCTATTTCCTGTTGCCAGCTGGTGACAGGAAACCTGCTGAGTACGAATAACACCATCCAGTCTCCAACCAGTCGTTTATGCTGTCAAAGATAGTAGGAGCTTTTGCGGGTGGTGAAATTGAGACTTTCTGCAACGACACATTGTAATATCTTTCAACAAGGAATCCCAGGGGATGTGTTAAACATCTGGGCATAACTGACATTTTCTGGTAATAAACACTAGTATTGCGAAACAATACTCAGGACGTTTATAGGGGTAGGATGAAACTACAGCCCTCATATACAGTGACTCTCCCTTTAGATGAATAAAGTGAAATCTATGAATATTTCCTGCAGGGAAGACATATATAAATATATATTAACTTTTTAGTTATTGGGCAAATTGCCCCAAAATTTTAATTGTTCTTTTCTGTAAACTATCTTGTCCTCATTTTCAAAGACCTGTCCAAACGATTTGGCTGGACAGGCAAAATAAAGTGTATAGAACAAATTTATTTCAAAGAAAAACTTTAACTACTAGTTTTATTCTCTTCTTTATAGAGACTTAAAGTGTTTTACTGTTGTGTACCATCATTACATTTCTTCCCTAGACACTAGATACACCATACACCATAAACTAGAGCCAGAATAGTGACCGTGTGAGATCTAGGGAGGTAGCGTTAGGTTCCCTGCACATAATTCATCATCATCATTTACAGAGTCAGGGGCCTACATGTGCTTGACCTCACACGGTTAATGCAGACACCGTTTTCATTCTTTTAGGATACCATCATAACTTCCCCAGCAAAATCAAACTTTGCTACACTAAGTTTGTTTCTAGGCGTTTGTCGTAATGACTGGGAAATATCTCAACAGTAGAATGTTACTCACAGGCTGTTCTTGGACAAACTAGCCTTAAATGTTCTCTGGAGACGTTGGTGGTAGGAACACAGTTTACTGTCATGTGGGTTTAATTAAATAAATTTTCGTGCTGTCAGTTCTGCCTCATCAGGCCAGGGAACTTTATATGATTTAATATAACATATCTGGCATTGTCCCGTTCCAGGTAATTTTTTACACACCAGTGAACACTTGACCGTTCTGGTTTTGCGAAGGTCTTATAAGGGTCTCCAACAATCAGATTTTGGTACAGTCAATGTTATTATGTGTTTTTTTAGGAACATATAAATGGGGATGCTATAAGCCATCTGAACATGACTCTCTATATATCAAAAACCGTTGGATCCCAAGGTATGATCATCTGTATAAAAGAGAATGTATAAAACAAGTAATACTACTATAATTATTTCTAACACCCGCGTTTTGTATAAGACCTGTAAAATCACTCTGGTATTTAAATTATTTAGATTTAAAGACTACACGAGTGACTAGCTAATGTATCGATTTAATTACCACTAGCTATGAACAGTTAATTACTTAAAATTTACGCAAGATGAAATAGAATTATAGGGTTAATAACCAATTTCGCTCGCCTAGCGTTTTAAAATTATGTTACACATCTATCATCTCGGGAAATAACGGATAGTTATATTATTTAATTTATATCTGGAAAACTTTGTGATGGGTTGATTTAATAGGTTTAAATTAACACAACAATCTAGTGAAATAAATGAAGGAACTAAACGACTCAATCCCTCAAGACTAATATATTTTATCGTAGCACAGAATGAATATAGACTCCAATATAGTAGAAATCCTAGACAAAACTTGTTAGCTTCTACTGTAAGCTAGTACTTCTTTAACTCTCTGGCAACGAATGATAAACTGCATTTTCGGCGATGCCAATATATAGTTAATGACATAAAAAGTGATAGCGACATGTGAAGATTCACACCTTATTTTAAATCACGGAACTATTCTGTTTCTGCGCCGCCAGTCCAGCGCTAGACTTCCCCGTTCGTCTCTTGGTCCGCCAGCGATTTCCCCCGTCTTAGCCGGTTCGCATGAACGTGTGAAACGAAGGTGAGAAAAACTGCTTCTTTCTTCTGGGACCACCACAGTCTTTTGATACTAACCGCTTACGTCTCCTCTTGGCAACGCCTTCTTGAAGGGGTGGCAGAAAAGAACTAGAAAATGCTTGGTGCTCATAGCTCTAGAGATAGGCAGTAGGCGTGCTTTAACTCAACTTTAAGACAAAGCGATGTCCTGGATGCACGCATGATAGCTGTTTACATATTAATTAGCAAATGGGCATACTAATTTGCACGCGTAGTGGAATTCCACGTTGACGATAAAATTACAACAATATTCAGGGGTACTGATGCTATTCGAGGGTACTACCATATCATCTAACAATTCAGGGACGCTGAAATTCGTCCGTCACAACGCTATTATCATAATATGTCACAAAATTGTGTAAAAGCCTGTTTAATTAAGCACTATTTTACTTAAACGATTATTATGTCTGCACTTGTTAACGTACAGTTAAAAATTATGCCGACGAACTGACTTTTATGTGCATTATCGTAATTAGATGAAAGACAGAATGCAAATACTGTACTTATTGTTATTGTTAATCAGAATCGACGTCACTGCACTCCCGGCAAATCCTAAAGTGCTCAGTCTCCTTCAGCAAATGTCGAAGAGTATGAATGCTAATTGTACCTGTAGCACGCAGGTTGTAAATACGACGGATTCATCCTCTCTCACGTCCATTTCTGCTAGTCCCACGTTTGATGCCAAACTCCAACAGTCTCAGGCTTGTTGATTCACCCATTGCAGTGTGCAGTAACTGCCTGTACCTCCATTCTCATGCTGGAGGTTGTTGTCATGTAGGCTCCACTCTGTTCAGCGACGACCCTGCCCTTTATTCTTACAGAGAAGCCCCATCCTGATTTCTCACCACACACTACAGACCCATTAGTGTACACAATAGCGTCATCATCCACAGCATGATCACTTATCAGCTGGTTAATATCCAGCTCTGCTTTTCCATTGCCCCAAGATCTGCACTCTCTGCCAAGGCTAATGATGACCTCCTGGTAGTTTATCCAGTTCTCCCATGACGTACTCCACTCTTCCCTTTTGGATATATTTTCAACCCTGGTCACCTGACCAATCTGCCTGTACCATCCATAACATTCCGCTCTGATTCTTGCTTCTTTAATGTCAGCTGCGTTCACAAGAAGGGGGTGTTTTTTGTCGGTGGTTACTCGCATATAGGCTTTTGCCTGGGCCATCGCATATCTGGTTCTAATTGACAGCAATCCAACCATGTATTTCATTGGCACAATGGGGGTGTGGAGCGTACAGCCCAAAAACTTGTCGCATCCCTTCGTTTTGAATGCGTTCCAGTCGTTCACATTGTGACACTTGTAGTAAGATCCCTGATACTCCGATCAAATAGATAAAATATTATAGATTAATATAAATTAAAATACTATAGAGATAAAATAGGGAGTTGTGTTCAACATCGTCACCCTCGCCCGCAGTCGTGTTGGTTCTAACAAGCCGAAACGCCATAGTAAACGAGAAACAAAACTGTTAGCTTTTCCCCTCTCCGCAATACCAATTTCCACAAAAATAAAAACCTTTTGACAGACCGAAATGCATAGTTAGTTTCAAACGGAGTGAGAGAATAAAAGAAACGGAGGAGTGAAATGAGAGACGGAAAAAAAATGCAACCTTGACAAGCGTTGGTTTTTTAATCTCGAACAGAAATAGGCGACAGCTGACGTCACAGACTTGCTTAGTCTAACACTAAACGGGAATGAATGATTGGGAGTTTTAAAAAACTACTTGGCGTTAGTTACGTTGTTGCTATGGCATATTTTTTCCCAAAAAGTATCTGCTATTGAATGAGAGAAAAACCCACCGCTTTGCCTCCTACCAGTAGTGACAATTTAAATCTAACGAAACCGTTTTGCGTTAGGCAAAACGCGTACAAGCAAGAGAAAGAAAAATTTTAGTGGGGGATTTGCATGGAGGCTTATTTGAAAAGATAGCTTATGCAGTGTGATACTGAAATTGAGAAAAGGGGGGTGGGGGCGTCACATTTTTGAAAGTGTAATTTATTTTTGAAAAAAAGAGGCTAGTGGGCATAACATAATTCGATTGGCTGTGGTAGAATAGACTAATAGGAGTAATAAAAACGATTTGAAACCAGCGTTAGTTGCCACTCGAAGAAAAAATCTCACAAATAATGTTAGCATCAGATGCAAGAAATACATGACCAGTGCCTTCGCTGTTCAGCATCAGTGGCGATCTGAATGTGCCCATTGATCGTCGGTTAACCTACAAATTGTGTATTATTTCATTGATGCGGTAAGATAAACATTTATGTACACCTTATTATTGATATGTATTTGTACTATTGAATGTGTATGCATTATTGATGGGTAGAGTTAACACCAGAAAGGCGCCAAACTCAACACTTTGTGTTATGCCACAAAGGTTATTAGGAAAGATTACCATTTCTGTTAAAAGCCAGATAGGCTTACTGAGACTTTGGGAGAAAATAAAAATACATAAAAGGGGAAATTGATGAATATTATTATGATATAAGACCAGAAAAACACTGGGGGTCTTCAGCAAGTCACAGTGTTTGCACATGACTTTATATAATTAACTATAATTTCTTCTGTGACAAGGAATGTATCAAAGGGATGTTTGAAGATTACCTGATGATGAATAGGGCACCAAATCAGATAGGAACGATATCTATTTATTTAGCAACTTCACTGAACTTGAAACTGTTGATAATGTTTAATTGTTTAGAGATGGAGATAGGTGTATGATGTACTGAGGAGGCCTTAATCCTCTCAATTTCAGGGTTCCATCGTGAAACAATCAGTGAGCCATATACCATAAAATACGTACTCCTGAAGCTGCAAGCTAGAGGCAAAAGTACCTGTGTGCCTTAAATCAAAAGAGTTCTGAATCATTGTTCAGACGTTGCAGTCGTGAAGAAGGTTGTTGTGAGAAGGACATCACAGGGTTCCTGGAAAGAAAGATAAGCCCAATAGTCCACGGGCTTGTGTTAGTTCATTTAACCATACTCTCCATCATTATTATATCAATCAGTATTCTTTACATGATGATACCAGTCGTTCCTCAGAAGCGTGTCCATTCATAGGAGTTATTGCTTCATCAGAACACTTCCAGTCAGAAACATTTTAGATTAATATTAACAGACACAGTTGTTGTTTTAAATTACTTTGCTGTAAATAATTTGCCTTATAATTTGAGTTTAAACATTCCTGTATCCCAACAATTGAGATACAGGAAAATAAAATTGTAAAAAATATTATCATTCAAAATTTACCCAGTGACTTGTTTAATTACTTGTTCATTAAATTATAGGTGTAGATGTTGTCATTTTATTAACATTACATTGCATATTACCCTAGACACCTAGCCAGATAACATCCAGACACCATAACATATAAATAGGTTCAAAATATATAGCAGATTGAGGTCGTAGAGTGGTAGCAGCCAGGTACCCTGAGAACAACTTCATCAACAATTAGACTCAGGGGCTTGCATAGCTGACCTCACATCTGTAGACAATTAATACTTAACCATTTAACATCTAAACCCACCACAACACTGACAGCGTGAAAATTCCTAGCCCATACTCGATTACTGAAATCACGAGCTGATGTTTCAGAAGAAACAGTAGTCTCTGCTCAATGTGCGCAGCAGCCATTGTTTTTAAGGCTGCCAGTCCTCGCTTGCATTTATGTATGATCAGTTCGACATGATACTTGACCGATAGCCCACGATCAAAAATTACTTCCAGATACTTCAGCCTGTCTTGCCTTTCAATGTTCTGCCCATTGAAAATTATTTCTGGAAGGTCTGCTTTCACTGTGGAGTTATTCAAAGAGCACTACATCACACAGACACTTGATCTACTTTCCTCACACCATTTAGAAACCACCTGAAGTGTTTTTTTATGCCTTGGACCATTTCCTGTCTGCCTGATCCAGTTCTGTACATGAGTATGTCATCTTCGGAAGTTAATGTTCGTGCCAGTCCTGTTGGTTGACAGGCTGCTAGTTTTGCTGTGTAGATGTTAAACAGCACTGGTGATAGTGGATAACCCTATGGTAGTCCCGAACAAACGCGCATTGGTTCTGATGTCCATGTTCCCACGCGAAATGTAACTAATCTCTCGATTAAGGCAGCTGCTATCCACCTTGTTATTCCAAGGGTTTACACCACATGCCATTATACAGTCTATTAGGGTTGCAAAGTCCACACTGTTATAAGCATCCTTTTGGTCAATTGCGACAGCAAATACTTGATGAGAAGTAAAAGCTAATGGGTGTAAAAATACACAGGGAAAAAGCTAAGATAATGGGAATAAATGCAGGACACGATAGCACGACTATTCTGGAATAAACACCAATGCAAGATGTAGAATCATACAAATACCTTGGCAGCAATATAGAACACAGTTGATGCAGTGCTATCAAGACAAAAACCGATGTATTTCCGGGGGACGCACATTTCAAGGTTCAAGTAGTAACTAAATCGACTTTGGTGCAAGATCTGAAACTTGAGTTCAGTCATCTTCTAAACATGGCAAGATTTCGTGAGTAGAATGTTGAAATCTAACTTTTCAATGCAAACATTTCATCACTACATTAACTGGATAAACATTTTGTGGCTGAAACTCGAATCACACTTCTAGAAGCTACTAGAAACTTCAAATTAGAATTTCCGCTTCGCTTACCTTCATCGATATTGCAAACGTCAAGCAAAGAAACAGTCAAATTAACTGTCTAACTGTCATTAGTCGAAAATGGATTTGCTCTCTACAACCCGGAATTCGTGAAGTTCTATAAAAAATTGTTCAGTCACTGAGATGTAGGGAATTAGTTCTGTTTGAATAAAATTTGAGAACGTAATAAACTTAAATTTGGGAATCCCACAATAGTTTTATTTTGGTCGAAAAGACATCACTTGGAAGATGGCGTGTTCTGCATGAGCAAGTCATTTCGCCAATCTCGTCTTGTTAATGTCAATTTATAAGTACAGTTAGGTTGTGCTGTATTTCCCAAAATTAATTATGAATAACTTTTTCCTGCATCATGCACGAATTAAACCTTTTAATTGTCTAAGTGAAACGTAACATGTGAGACGAAAAAATTCTCCACCAATTTTTTCGGGAAACGACGTGCATTGCACCGTGAAAATTAAATTGAACTGGTCATCACTAGTGCCATTCCTTGAAAAACGTTACAGAGATACCAACAATGTCAAGATGACCACGGCATCCTTTGAACAAATCCAAGTTGTCGTTTGAAGAAGAAGAGAAAGAAGTAGAACAAGAATATTTTCAATAAGAAGAAGAAGAACAAGAAGAATTAAATGAACAAGAAGAAGAATAAGAATTAGATGAACAAGAAGAACAAGAAGAATTAGAAGAAAAAGAAGAAAGACGGGGAAAGAGAGATGGAAAAAGGGAGAAGGAAGAAAGAAGAAGCAGAAGGGAAACATTTTAACACACATTCTTCTAGAGGAAGTTTTTAAAGTATGATCTACACATTTACAATAATGTTGCGATAAAATATGTGTTCATTATTGAGTCAAATGTTATTCCATTGGTTCAGCTTCATTTCTCATAGTGTCATTTGTGAAGGGTTGCTCCATCGCGATTAAATCCATATACATTTGACTATAAAAATCAAATGAAGGTGAAATGGAATGGAAAGGATCGAAATAATAAAGGTATTATTGTGCCGTTATCATGACATTGAACAGAAAAAAGCTCACTGTAATTCAAACCCGTCATGTTTTTGTCAAAGGTTGCATACTTTATGTAATAGTTAGCGTCGACTTCAGATCTGGGAATTTGGAAATATGGTTTAGAGAAGTGTTTTCTAGCAAACAGTCGTAACACTGAGTACAGTAAGACACCGATTTTCGGCGTTTCGCTTTTGGGCATTCCGCTAATCCGGCGGTTGTCAATGAAATAAATGCTGATTAATGTTCGGCGCTTATTCTGCTCTTTCTGCTATTTTCGACATTATGCTCTCAGCAGCTGAGTCCTGGAATGGCTTCTGGCGACATTTTATTCTCGGTAATTCAGTCTGTTTACGGCATTTGTGCGCTCAGCGTCTGTCTGTATTCTGGCAGTTTCTCAAATTTTCGAACTTTTAATATGTAGTATATTGTACGAAGGATGGCCACCGACCGAGCAAAGTGGAATCAATTTGTTGTTGCCCTTCAAGACGCCACCATGCGTGATGGCCATTGCCTGCTTTGACGGTCGGCGGCTAAGGATCAAAGAAGAAGAAGAATATTATATTATAGTAGAAGAACAATATTATAGTATATTACGACACGTCACGTTATGTTATGTTATGTTATGTTATGCTATGTTAGGTTTTGTTATATTATATTATATTAATTACAATGGCATCTAATTATAACAGTGAAATAAAGGAGAGTCGTGAGCCACTTAGTTTAAAATCTGTATATTCATTTTACTTTCGTATTGTTTCTTTAGATCTAGTTCTATTGTGCATTAACATATGATAGTTAAGCTTGTTATTAGGATTATATATGCATTTGCAAATTTAAAAACAAAAGAGGCTATGTTCCGCTTTTCGGGGATTTCCGTTTTTCCGCGGGGTTTTGGAATCTAACCCGCCGTATGAGCGGGGTAGTATTGTATAGCTTTTTTCGAGCATTTGTTGTACCCGTTATATTCTACATTTAATCTTCTATATCTGTGTCTGTAGCGCCGCGAATACCACTTCTCATTCAGTATAACGTTGTGACACCAAAACCAAATGAGATTCCCATGTAGTAGAAGAACCTATTTCTGAGGGTAATATTTGGTTTATTTTTCTCATTTTACGTTGTGTCTGGTCCGACCAGTGCGTCCTTAAGCTAAGCGGTTAGACTGTTTTCTTCTAGCGGCACAGTAACCGGATTCCGGGATCGAGACCTGATGACGTCTCGATCCTGTCTACCCAGCTGTAAATGTGTACATGACTACTGGTGAGTTAGTGAAGACAAAGGCAGCGAGGAACAGAACTGGTCATACCTACCACATTAAAAAAAAATCTGAATCTACTACGGTGAAATCTCTTACATTTCTCTCCTTTTCAGCAGTAACTGCTAAGGAATACAAAAGGCTTTCATTACTCTGTAATGTTCCTATCTAGAGATAAAAAGAAATCATGTTCAAGACTAAAATAAGAATTACTAATTTATGTGTCAGGTCAGTCCTATAGTATGGCTCTGAAACATGGAGAACAACAAAAATAACAACCTTGACTTTCATAAGCTAGACTTTCATAAATGGGTGCTTGCATAGAACAGAGGGATCGAAGTGGTTTGACAAGATCACTAATGTGAGACTGATGACAAGAACCAGACAAAGCCAGTGGAACAAGTGATGAAAAGAAGACGCTAGAGATAGATAGGACACACACATTGAAAAAACATGTTGATAACATTACCTGGCAGTCCTTGTTCATGAATCACCGGGCTAAGAGAGGTAGAGTTAAACCAAAGAACACACGGAGAAGAGAATTGGAGACATACATAAAGGGGATGAAGGAGATATATAAAGACCATAAGCTGATGGCACGGGATAGGATGACTTGGCATATGTTCGGTCAAAACCTTTGCTCCTATGTGGTTAAAAGGTAAAGCAGAAGAATTTTCTAAGGTATGTCTTTCCACGGGAATTTTTTTTTTCACCCGTTAGTCTTCTGTTAACTCTTCTTCTTCTTCTTGCGATCACATCTTTGATGTTTACACCGTCAGACGAGTTTTCATTATGAATTCGACTGTTGTTTGAAGTTCTTCTTTAGCTCCATATAGCTTTGAGTTTAGTGTTGAGTCATTGGGCCAGTATATCTTTTTTAACTGGTCATACAGAGGACAATCCTGTAGAACATGCTCAGCAGTTTGTTCGTTTAATCCACATATGCACAGTGGTGAAGCAGACAATCGTAGCTTATGCATGTGTTTATTCAGTTTGATATGCCTTGTCCTGAGGCGAAAAATGGTTATCTGTCCCTGCCGGTCAAGGATGTGGTAGTCGTCGTTGGGTTGGTTCTGTTCTCTTCTAATAGCCTGGATAGCTCTCTTTTTCTCAGTGTGTGATTTCATTATCTTCTTGTTCGCATTCTCCTCCCTTTTTTGCAAGTTTATCTGCCTTTTCATTTCCGGGTACACCACAATGAGATGATTCCCATTGAAGTATGGTTCTCTTTTTGGCAGCTACCTTGTTTAGTTCATTTCTCAGATGCGGGAGTTTACCACCCTTGAGAGCTTGCAGGACAGACAGTGCATCTGTGAGGATGAGTACCTGGTGGCAGTCAGAGTTGGTGTTATAAATCATATTTGCAGCTTGCTCTAGAGCTTGAACCTCAGCTATATAGTTGGAACAGAATTTACCAGTGGGAATGTGCCTAGTCTCATAGTGATTGTCAGGATACCGGCACCTCCATTCCTAACAGCATTTGTTGCTGATCCATCTGTATAGACATGTATCCATGATTGATCGGGATAGCTTTCTTGGATCATACTCAATGTAGCAGTTCGTTTTTGCAGATCATTATACTCACATCCACTTGTGAGACCACTGACTGATGTATTAATTTGGAGGGCACCTGCTGGCCTGTTCCCATGGTACAGGGTATAGGGTGGGCTTCAGTGGTGTTGTCTTCATGGATAGGTCTTCTTGATGTTGTCTTTTAAGTCTTTTTCCCCGATGCACAAAGCTGCTACGTTTCAGACGTCCCAATGCCAGATCATTTAGTCTTGCCTTCATTGGGTGCGTTGGCATACTGTTGTACTTTTCCATCTGGATCATGCTTTTGGTGTCTCTTCTATAGGACAATGTCTGTAATCCAGCAGCTTTCTGCATCTCTGTGTTAACTCTTAACATACATGATGGTTTTCTCAAGTTTAGCGCAAGGAATTTTCTGTCTTTCTCAATTTTCATATAGTGTTAAGTTTAAGCGAAGGTTCTGTTCAAGTTTCTGAAAAATATGGTAATATTATGTTCAAGCAACTGATTGAGGATTAACAAAATATAGAATGGAACGAAACGAAACAAAAACTTATTTCAAATATACCGGCCCCGAAAACTGGCCTCCCGTTACATGCGCCTGGGACAATCGGCCCCAATTACTGACCTCTGGTAATTTGAGAGTTAATTGTCCATGTTTTCCCGGGAGATATATCGTACCTCGTGGAACTATAAAATTATTTTAGAAAAATCCCATGCTATCTACTGACAGAGATAGTTGGAAATACATACAGTCATATCTCGGATCCTTACAATAGCCGATTAAGACTGACTTAATTACTTAATCGTTCCTCTTCTACCATGGTGTTCCGATTAAGACTACAAATTAGAAAAGCAGAAGTCACTATGTAATATCATCATTTCATTTTTGTTTTCATCTTGCTCCACATGGAGCATGGAGCCACCACCACAAGTGGCCATCTTACAGGAAGCCTGCATAGAACATTCACATGCTCTTGCAGCATTGGTTCCTTTAGCAGTTTATAATCAATGATAAGATTGCCAGCCGCATGCACAATCTCATATTACAGTAGTAGCCTTGTACGACATGCCAGAGGCAGCAGTAGTTATATTCTTTCTTCATGTCGTAGGATGAGAAAAAGCAAACGTTGTCTACAAATCTGGCTCACATAATTGTCCCAACAACAACAGACCCATATCCCTTCTATCATGTTTATATAAACCGGGAGAAAAACACATCTACAACACGGCACTCCCAACACTTCGAAAGACCTGCTCATTGAAAGTCAGTCAGATTTTAGATCCAAACATTTCTATCACACAGTCCGTACTAAAAACGCTTTTTTTTTACAGGATTCACAACACCATCTTGAAACAAACGTTGGAAAACCTACAGACAAGATCAAATAAATTAAATATCGTCAAATCGTTCATGAAAGATCGACAACACGTAGTACTCTACAAAAAATTGGCACCAGATGTCATCAAAAATGGATACATAAGTCTGACACAGTTATTTTCTATGACTGTTCATTAATGTTCTCTGGTTATGTCTATAAATATCAACACGTCACCTCTTATCAGATGACTGCTTTATCTTTGTAACCGTTAGAGGTTAATAAAAAATCGGTAAGATTAATTTGTGGCAAATTGATTTTTTATGATTGAGATTAACTGACTTTTTGATTTATAATCAAAAGGGAATAATCTGTAGAACGAGAGAGGGGGTCTAGAGTAGCACTGACATCCCTTGGTCGAACATTGTTGTGTTTGAAAGTTACGTTGTTTTGAGTTTTGTTTGGCAAGTAAGCGAAGTGAGTTCGGCTACGTGATTGTAAATTCCCGTATTTTGGTGAGTTGTTTGTGAGACAAAGTTGTTACAGAATGTTCGGGAATAGTTGTAATTGTAAATCGAAGTTTTAGATTAAGTCAGTCAGATCCTAGACGCGATGTTAGGCGACGCAGTTTCATCTGCGCTCAGCCTTAATTATCAGTGCGGAAGGGATAGTCAGCCCCAGGTCACTATTCCGTCAGGCAGTCATGTAACTAGGTTAGCAGGTCAGCCCCTATGCACCGCCTCGTCAAGCAATGTAAACATGAATGTGTCGAGTGACCTAGTTACGACAGAAAGCGGTCAGCCTACGGTCACCGCTATGCTGTGCAAGCCATGTGTAATAAATGACCAGTTTATTACTTTACCTACTACAGTTTTTAAAACACATGATAAATTACCAACTAGCGTTTTATTGAGTAACTCACCTGTAGCGGGTAGTCAGCCTCAGACCACTACCTTGCCTTGTAATACAAGGAACACGGACGGTTTGCACTTAGTCCCCGTTCCGTCAGATAGTTTAGATATGGCAAGTGACCTTTCTGCCACTTTGCCAGGTAGACAGTTTATAGCTAGTGGCCAACTTCTGCTTACCACTCCGACATGCAGTCTAGTGATAATATCTCTCAATATCAATGGTTTGAGAAATAAGCTGGACCATGTAATTAAACTTATTAAAAAAGAGAAACCCGATTTTCTGTTTTTGCAACAGACGGGGATTTTTACTGATTATCATGCTGGTCAGATGGTATCTAGGTTAG
This sequence comes from Oreohelix idahoensis, assembly GCA_024509875.1. Taxonomy (NCBI): domain Eukaryota; kingdom Metazoa; phylum Mollusca; class Gastropoda; order Stylommatophora; family Oreohelicidae; genus Oreohelix; species Oreohelix idahoensis. The sequence goes on from JAMPIV010005519.1 coordinate 91,331, forward strand.
GACTTAAACATGGCTGGTTCGCCTTGGGCACCAGTCATGGTAGCGGTGTAGCCACCCTACAAATCAATGAAGATTGGGAGACAGTACATTATAGAACAGACAATTGTGGCAGAATTGTCATAATTCAAATACAAAACAAGCACAACAAACATGACACACACACACTCATTAATATTTACGCTCCAGCGACGAAAATTGACAGACTTAAGTTTTATGAAGGTTTACACGACATCCTAACGGAAAATTATAAGGGGACTAAAAAAAATTTAGGGGGGATTTTAATTGTATTCTATCCGACCTTGACCGGTCTGGAGGCTTCACGAGAGCGCAGACGCGAGAAAAGTCTTTACTTGTACGACAAGTTCAGGCTATGTTAGACGAACATGACTGTTGAGTAGCAAAATGTGTGTTGTGTATAAATGTCCCGTGGATGATGTCACATTTGCCACACAACGTTAAGGGTGTTGTATTTCATCTGCTTTCCAAAGGTATGATAATACTGGCCTTTGCAGAGTAGTGTACCACCCTCAGACACCAGGGAGGATGAGGCATAGTAACATGGTGTCTTTAGTCTGGTTCAAGTGTGTGACGTAAGGGTAGAGTCAGATAGCTACAGTATCATACATGGACGTCACATCAGATCATACAACGTAGAAAGTCAATACAGCTTTTAACAGCAGTGATGTTTTATAGTAATATATATATTGTGTACGCCACAATGACAAGATGCATGGACATCGTTATGCAGAAAACATCACAGGTATAGTACAACAGTCATTGTATCATCGACGTAGTCAATTCAACAGGCACAGCAGACAGCATCATAATAATGTACATTATATGCCTTTTAGGATATCGGAATCAGCTGTACATGTAATCAGGTAGTAAACTTCCCCTTTCCATAAGAGCTAGTAGATATAAACTAGGAGATTAAAGCTAGTATCCTATTTTTGACCTCAACAAGACAGGCATGTCTTTTGAGCGTCACATTATCGTCCTCTATGTTCCTTATACAGCAAAGGTATCAAACCTAGATCCATCAATAAAGGTCAGGAAGCAAATAGTCCGTAGGACAGGCATCAATCGATGCGTGACAATATAAGTGGATCGTGAACTGAGCAAACTTGTCATATCACAGACTTTATAATAAGGCAGGCTAAGCAAAAGTCAACATCACAAGATGGCGATAAAGTTACTCAGCGAAAAAAATATTCAGTTACCTGTCATCAGGAATTAAATCACATAAATCCCATATGCCTCCAGGCATTTTGAATAATATAGAGATATATCATCTCAAAAAAGGAACAACAATGATGAGGACTCCTTCCTGAATAAACTAAGCGAAGACTAGCACATCGCTATGTCTCGCCTTACCAGCATCTCTGCTCAGACTGACCTGGGCGGAAATCATTTTAAACAATGCCACAAACAGAGACATGCGCAGAAAACGCGAATCAAATACAACTCAGCTAAACTTACGAAACGAAGAATGTTCTACGATGTTCGACTGAAGACTCAAACCTTAAAAGGAAATGAATCTTGAAACATTGCGATTGCCAACTGTTTTCAAAGAACTGGCGATCTGAGCGCTCCATATATGGACATGACTCAAAATCGTTCACACAACTATCAACAACCCTAGCTATCAAGATAAGACAACTTCTTGACGACAGCTATCAAGATTAGACGACTGTAGAAATAGAAGTGACTACAATTCCATGAGTTACTTCCCATGCATTAAAAAATTGAATATAGTCAAAATGCATAGTCATAATAAGTTGCGACAAGTTTAGCGCAACATTACCGCCACCTCCTGATAAAAAAAAAATGTGCAACATTTTTTAATTTTTTAAATATCCAAGAGTAAAACCAAAAGCGGTTTAACAACGCACGAATTATGCTGGGATAACTAATTGCACTGCCTAATATGAGGCTACATTGACACATAAAGTGTCTGGTGAGAATATTTCTCAACAGATAAAAAATCTTATTCAAAAAATATATATATCGGGGAGGTGCCATCAACACACATTACGCTTGCATGAAAATACAATATAAATTTGCAAGTTCATATCATTATAATCAAATAGCAGTGTCATACTCTAATACCGCTTAGAATGGATGTACACATCTGATATAAAATGTTAAATAGTACATTATCTAAATGTTTAATTAATACCGTTACATCATGAAATTAAACATAAATGACGATCCAGGACACATCTCCTGTTGTTCCAAGGAAAGTGTACAATGTGGAACTCTCCATGTTTGACAACAGAAAGGTAGCTTCTCTGATCAACAATAACATGCTGAGAAAAAACAACCAATATAATTCTATTTAATAGCCATTAAGTTTCATACTATACAATACATTATTATTAACAATTGTGACCGAGTAAACTTTCGGCCCTTATATTAACTACTCAGTCTTCTTCTTATATTAAAGATGGGAACAGAAGAAGATGATAACAAAGCACAATAGCATGTGTTCACCTAAAGTGAGGACAGATGTGCTAATGTATTGTAGTAATATAGGTGTGTTATGGCTCTGTCGTATATCTAGAAATAGGACAGAAGTATTAGTTGGAATCATGTGGGCATCTAGACAGAATGTCAGCCATCACATTATCCGACCCACGGATAGCTCGTACCGTGAAGTGAAAAGGTTGAAGAGCAATAGCATATCGAGTGGATCTCGAACTCTTCAAGTTCTTAGTCTGAATAGCTGTAAGAGCTTTCTGATCAGTTTCTAGAATGAAATGTGCGCCCAGGAGGAATCTTTGTAGTTTGAGAATAGACCAAACCATAGCCAACAATTCACGGTCTAAAACCGAGTAGTTCCTCTCTGCCGCATTTAGTTTTCTAGAAATGTACATGACAGGATGCAGAGTTTCAGCATATTCCTGCATAAGTGCTGCTCCGATCCCAGTGGATGAAGCATCACTTCGAAGAACAAAAGTTCAATCAAGAGTAGGTAATCTTAGGATGGGAGGAGAAGAAAATATTTTCTTGATCTGGTCTAAGGAAGATTGACATTCCTGAGACCAACGAACCAGATTAGGCGACCCTTTCTTCAACAAAGTTGAGAGAGGTGCCATGATCGAAGATAGATTCGGGATGAATCTCCCATAGAATTGAATTAGACCCAAGAGACTACGGACTTGTTTCTTCGTCTTAGGTACAGAGATGTTCAATATTTTCGAAGTATTGTGGTCTTCTGTCTTCAAGAGACCATGACCAACACGATGACCCAAGAAAGAAATTTCACCAAAACCAACATAGGCTTTAGAGGGTTTTGCTGTAAGATTATACTCACGTAGAGTAGACAGTAGGTCATATAAACCCAGATAGTGATCTTCCCAGGAATCACTGAAGAGACAGATATCATCTAAGTATGCGATGACGTCTGAACGATGAGAAAGAATTCAACGCATCATGCGAACGAAAGTAGCAGGGGCGTTCATATGACCGAAAGGCATAACATTCCATTGAAATAAACCCCTAGGTGTAGAGAAAGCAGTCAGAGGTTTGGCATGATCTGCTAAGGCACTTGCCAATAACCTTTTGACAAGTCAAGTTTAGTGAAGAATCTAGAATTAGAAAGTCTAATAAGTAGATCTTCTAGTAAAGGCATAGGTTCAGCATCGAACTTTGTGACTTGATTTAATTTGCGATAATCAACGCAAATTCGTATGTTCTTATCTTTCTTCCGAACAATAACCATGGAAGAAGAATATGGAGAAGTCGATGGTTCAATTATGTTTAATTGAATCATTTCATCCAATTCCTTTTCCACTTGTGACTGAAAGTGTATAGGGATAGGATACGGCCTAACTCTAATAGGAATATTGTCGGTAAGAATTATGTCATGTTCTATGACCTGCGTGTGACCAGGGATGTCGGTTAGAACATCCTTAAATGTCTGTAACATCGACGAGACTTGACGATGTTCATCAACAGAAAGATTAGGAGAAATGGAGACATCTTTCCAAGATTCCATAGAATGTAATTGAACCACTGGAAGAGGAAGATTAACATCAGAAAAAACCGATTCCTCATCCTGTATGACAGACAGGGATGAGTAATGACCATGAGGTACAGAAGAATCGTCCGTTGCATGGAAAATAGGCAGCAAATAGTCTGGACTCTCATGAAATTCCGTCAGCATGTTGATATAGAAAGTCTTATGCTTTCCATCTATATCGACCCCACATAGTCAACATCGGAAATTCGTGAGACTATTGCATATGGACCTTTCCATGCAATCAGAAGTCTATTTTCCCTACTGGGGAGTAGGACGAATGCTTTGTCCCCTGGACAAAGTTGTCGTAGACATCTGTTCTTGTTAGCAAACTGCCTTGCTTTTTCTTTAGCAATTTCTGACGAAGCAGTCGCTAGTTTGCATGCCTCAATGATCTTTTGCCTAAGAGCAATGACATACTCATATGAAGATTGAGTGTCGTCACTAATATCATCGGCAGTGATGAGATCGTGTAACAAAGACATAGGGCCGCGCGGACGCGCGCCAAAGACAAGTTCAAAGGGAGAAAATCCTGTGTGTTCGTTTGGGACCTCTCTATAGGCAAAGAGAGCCGCGGGTAAAACCCTGTCCCAATCTTGAGGATGATCTTCAGTTATCTTACCAAGTAAAGTCTTGAGCGTTCTATTCAGACGCTCAACTAACCCATTAGACATAGGATGATAGATGCTACTGAGAGATCTTTTAATGTGTAAGGTAGACATTACTTGAGACATAGTATCAGATATGAGTTGAGTGCCATGGTCTGACAGTATTTCTCTGGGGAACCCCAAGTGAGAAAATATCAGCCAAAGAGCATCTGCGATATCTGTAGTAGATATGCTTTTTAGAGGGATAGCCTCTGGCCAACGTGTGCACATATCGACACATGTAAGGATAAACTGATGTCCTCTGGCCGACTTTATCTTAAAAGGGCCAATAATATCTATGGCCATTTTCTGAAATGGCCGAATAGGGATGTCAGCAGCCTGGATAGGCGCAGCATGTCGTGGTCCTCTAGATTTGACCTCCTGACATACCTGACATGATCGGCAGTATATACGAATGTCCTTGTTAACAAAGGGCCAAAAGAAAGCCGCAAGGACTCTCGACTTTGTACGGGAAAATCCCATGTGTCCAGCACATTGCGAGTCATGAGCATGTTGCAATATTTGCACTCTCATACTCTTGGGAACAAGAATTTGCGAATGTGCTGACGTAGCCGAGTCTTGTACCATACGTACAAGTATGCCGTTTTTCATTTCTATCCAAGATTTTCTTTGTGTATCCTTATTTGGATCACCTTTCTTCGCAAGAATGAAGAATTTTTTTTTTAGCGTAGGATCTTCTTCTTGTAATTTTATGAACGAGTCACGAGAAATAACCAAGGTACTATCTTGGCTATGAACTTCATTATCATTATTCAACGAAGTTTGTGGTGTTTGTAGAGCTTGTGCTCTTGTAAGCACTGCATTGGTAGCTTGCATATTATCATCTTCCCAAGCAGCAATCTGCTGTGGGGTACATTCCCTAACTCCGTGGATACGACCAATAATAAGGTCCGCAATTGGATTAGGTAAGAGACAGGCATGCACATCTCCTGTAAAGAAAGGAGTGGCAATGTGGATTACAGCAGTAGGATATTTTTCTAGAGTGCCGCCAAATGTGACACATTTGATAACCTTTCCTGTAGCACAGGATGGTTTTACAAGCGATTGTCTAACACCAATAGTGGTTCTCCTAACGGGCTGATCACCCGTTTGCCAGTCACTTTGATTACGGAAACATTAACAAACGGATTGATTTGTCGTTGCCCTAAAGACGCCATTAGGTGTGATTGGAACAACGGCAAAGAAAATCTATTCGCTGTTGCCCTTAAGACGCCACTAGGCGTAATGGCCACTGACTGCTTTGCCGGTCGTTGGCTAAGTACGGAAGAAGAAGAAGAATAGTGGTGCATCCGGAATCGAAAAGTAGTGAGACCGGAGTATTATTAACAAGACCCTTATGTAGGATTAGAGAACCTCTCCCGTCATGTGCAACCGAAGCAGGAAGAGCGGGGAGAGGGTGACCACAACTCAAAGTCGATATTGTAGTCGGTTCGAACAGAGTACTGCATTGGGGGCATTTGTTTGCTCTCCCAAAGTCAAAAGAAGAACAAGTGACAGCGTCAGAGTTTTTATTATCAGAAACCTGATTACAAGCTCCATGAGATTCTTGTTGAACCGAGTTAGCCTGCTGATATCTCTTTTGTTTGTATTGAGATCTACCGCGACTACTATTACCTCTGAAGTTATCACTGTTGTTATTATCTCTGTAGTTATTATTGTCTCTATTATAACTGTTATCCTGTTTCAAACTACAGTTTCCATGATTGTTATCATGTCCACATTGATGTGAACATCTATTTGTTTGGTTTTGAGGTCTATGCGAGGAAAAGCCTCTGTTACCATATCCTCTTCTAAAATGCCTAAAATTATTAGGTTGGAAGTAACGAGGACTGTCAGCTCGTCTCCAATTCTTCGAAGAAGAATCACCCTGAAATTGATTTCCATAATTTTGACCGTAACTACGGTTACTTTTCCTATCAAAATTTTGTTGGAATCTATGACTAGAGTTTTGACCATAAGGTGCTGCCGAAGCAACTGGCAGACCTTCTTTTATTTTAGCATTACCAATGGTTACGTGAGGATGCGCAGTTATATACTGGCTACAGAAATCTTCCATTTCTTTTATTGTTTTAGGTTTCCGTTCGTGAAGGAAAGCAAGGAAAGACTCATTAACAGAAGACATGACTTTGTCTCTAACTATTAAGTCTATAAGTCCTTCATAAGTTTTTTCTGTCTTAGACAGCTCCACCCAACGTAAAAAAGTAAGACGTATCTTTGAAATGAATTCAGAGAATTGCACACCAGTTTCTGGCAACATATTTTTAAATTGAAGACGATAGCCGTCTTCGTCAAGTTGGTATTTCTTTAACAACATAGCCCTGACAACATCATAGTTGTTCTTGTCAGGCTCATCTACCATACTTAACATACTCAAAGCATCACCTCTAAGTATCTTGGACAAATGATAAACCTGCAATGATTTATCTATGTTATGTACTTTACATGAAGTTTCAAATCTGTCCAGATAGAATGTTATATCGTCAATTAAAGCATTGAATGGTGGTAGATTAAGCTTGAAAGTGCTTGCATTAGTCTTATCTGAGACCTTATTTGCATCATTAGCATTACCCATGTTCATCACCTTTAATTTCTCAACTTCCAAAGCTAAGAGTTTTTCTTCATGCTCCATTTTTGCTTTTCTCTCATCAGACTCTCTTTGTAACTTCCTTTCTTCAGCTTCAGCTTGTTTTTCTAATCTTTTATTTTCAGCCTCTATTTCACGTCTTTTATTTTCAATATCTGCTTCTCTTTGTAACTTTTTTTCTTCAGCCTCTTTTTCAAGTCTTTTATTTTCAATATCTGCTTCTCTTTAGAACTTTTTTTCTTCAGCCTGTTTTTCAAGTCTTTTATTTTCAGACTCAATCTGTAGTCTCTTCTCTTCAGCTTTTGCTTCTGCTTCTCTTTTTTGTTTTTCCATTTCCATTTGGAATCTTTTTTCATCCACCTGCATCTGCAGTTTCTTTTGTTCAGCTACCATTGCTTTATCATATTGAGTAGTTGCAAACTCTTCTAACTTATCACCAGTCTTCCCAAGCAATTTACCCTGCTCAATAAAGTGCTCAAATGTAGACATGATGAGTAATAATATGAGTCCACAACCTGAAATAATTAATTATCTTATTTCAAATTTAATTATAACAAGTCTTAAATGAAGCACTTGTTTACTCACAACCTATATTATCATCCCAATCTCTGTGGGAAACAAGTCTTATATCCAAGAACTTGTGTATAGACCTTTTTGAAATATCATCAATCAACTCTTGATCATAGGTGCACTTCCCATTCAATAGTGCACAATACTATTCATCATTTATTAATCATCAGTGTAGTAGTAATGCCTAAGCATAACCCACTATTAAATGTGAATTAACTATTATAAGTGTAATCAATGACTATGTAAACACAATCACAATGTAAACAATAACAATGTAAACATTACACTGTAAACAATACAATGCAAACAATACAATGTAAACAATAACAAAGATTTAGCAACAATACGAAAACATTCGTAGAAATCAACAAAAAAATAAAGCGAAAATTAAAGAAATATCACAAAAAATGTGATGATATCTACGAGAAGATAACACAAATACAAGACACCTCAGTGTATAAACAAAAATGGTATATGAAACTAAACTATAGAAAAGAGTAGGCAAGCAAATACAAACAAATCAAAACAGAACTAAAGAATGCAGAAAAATAACGAAAACAATACTAACACATGTCATCACAACTAACAAAAATAGCAACAGAAGTCGCTTTGCAAATTCCAGTATCGGAAATTTGCACACCCTACAGAAAACGCTCACGATAGACGACCTCTATGACGTGGTATGATCTAAGGGAGACACCGCCCAACCGAAAACCCGCAGAAACATAAACATATAAATATAAATATACAAATAACATATAAACATATAACATGTAAACAAAAGAATGAGATGAAACACAGAAGACTCATAGAAGTATAGGGCACAGTTCACAAACAAACAGGCCACTTAACTTATAGAACTCCAACGTCAGCACAGCAGAAAAAACAGATGACAATCAGCGTCCTACGGAATGAAGATCCAACGATGATGGTACATCTGGACTGCTTCAACTGCCATGACGATGGTACTTGAGCTTCTAAACAGTACAGGCAGTGTACATAACGGCACTTGACCTTCTTATTCAACCGTAAATTGCTTGAAATCGGTACCTGGCCTTCTCAAGAACTACAGCAACCTGGAACCTTGATAGCAGCAACTTGTGTTATCCGGCAATATATACAACGCCGGGTACTGTCAAATTTCTTGCTTTATGGCAAAACTGCAATTTCGACATTTATCGGGCAACGCCGAGTAGTCTCAGAATTCTTTCTGTTGATGTCTTGAAAAAATGTTGAAATATTGATATCATGTAGACTGAAGTGGGTAAGGGACCCCGCGTATGCTGGTACCAGACCAAACCAGCTTATGGCCACCAAATGTTGAGTAGCAAAATGTGTGTTGTGTATAAATGTCCCGTGGATGATGTCACATTTGCCACACAACGTTGAGGGTGTTGTATTTCATCTGCTTTCCAAAGGTATGATAATACTGGCCTTTGCAGAGTAGTGTACCACCCTCAGACACAAGGGAGGATGAGGCATAGTAACATGGTGTCTTTAGTCTGGTTCAAGTGTGTGACGTAAGGGTAGAGTCAGATAGCTACAGTATCATACATGGACGTCACATCAGATCATACAACGTAGAAAGTCAATAAAGCTTTTAACAGCAGTGATGTTTTATAGTAATATATATATTGTGTACGCCACAATGACAAGATGCATGGACATCGTTATGCAGAAAACATCACAGGTATAGTACAACAGCCATTGTATCATCGACGTAGTCAATTCAACAGGCACAGCAGACAGCATCAAAATAATGTACATTATATGCCTTTTAGGATATCGGAATCAGCTGTACATGTAATCAGGTAGTAAACTTCCCCTTTCCATAAGAGCTAGTAGATATCAACTAGGAGATTAAATCTAATATCCTATTTTTGACCTCAACAAGACAGGCATGTCTTTTGAGCGTCACATTATCGTCCTCTATGTTCCTTATACAGCAAAGGTATCAAACCTAGATCCATCAATAAAGGTCAGGAAGCAAATAGTCCGTAGGACAGGCATCAATCGATGCGTGACAATATAAGTGGATCGTGAACTGAGCAAACTTGTCATATCACAGACTTTATAATAAGGCAGGCTAAGCAAAAGTCAACATCACAAGATGGCGATAAAGTTACTCAGCGAAAAAATATTCAGTTACCTGTCATCAGGAATTAAATCACATAAATCCCATATGCCTCCAGGCATTTTGAATAATATAGAGATATATCATCTCAAAAAAGGAACAACAATGATGAGGACTCCTTCCTGAATAAACTAAGCGAAGACTAGCACATCGCTATGTCTCGCCTTACCAGCATCTCTGCTCAGACTGACCTGGGCGGAAATCATTTTAAACAATGCCACAAACAGAGACATGCGCAGAAAACGCGAATCAAATACAACTCAGCTAAACTTACGAAACGAAGAATGTTCTACGATGTTCGACTGAAGACTCAAACCTTAAAAGGAAATGAATCTTGAAACATTGCGATTGCCAACTGTTTTCAAAGAACTGGCGATCTGAGCGCTCCATATATGGACATGACTCAAAATCGTTCACACAACTATCAACAACCCTAGCTATCAAGATAAGACAACTTCTTGACGACAGCTATCAAGATTAGACGACTGTAGAAATAGAAGTGACTACAATTCCATGAGTGACTTCCCATGCATTAAAAAATTGAATATAGTCAAAATGCATAGTCAGAATAAGTTGCGACAAGTTTAGCGCAACAATGACCTTTCAGACGTATACAGAAAAGTAGAACCAAACAAACGAACCTTTACATATTATGTGGCCGTGTACATAGTTGTTCCTTTGGAAACAGACTATATTCTTACAAGACAGAGGAAGCACAGACCACCCCATAATTTTATATTTTATGAGAAACAGAAAATAATAAATAGTGTCACATATTTAGGGTAGAGCCGCTTCTACACGCCATTTCTAATAATTGGGTGATTTCCCCTGACCAATCGGATAGCTCAGATTTACCCCGGGGAAAGTGGAACAACGACGCCATTTTGGCAGTAGAATGAAAGAGCGCAACTCAAGAGGTCGTATCTGGTCCAGCTCTACATATTTCTTAGTTTGAGAAAATCAAACTTCAACATTTCTTATAAAATGTGTATTTCAGGACATTGAGTGGTTATATATATATATATTTCTTACTGGCGTAAGTAGAGACAATCGTTAAATATGTATTTTGAATAGAGCTCCCAACCCTAGTCGCAGCAGAACTAGGTTCGAGGATTTGAGTCAATGTGCAAAAAAATGTCTTACACCTCAAACCATGTAGAGTAGAAAATATTCTTGTGTTGGAAAGCATTTAACTCAAGGAATGCTTATGACGATAAAGAAATCAAGGACAAATCTGAGGAGATGGGTAAATGTCGTCGAACCTAAAATAAGACGGTAACTTAAAGGAAGGAACACGGTGGAATGAGAAGGTTCGCCATATTTGACAAATGAGTAGGCCTACGAGACAAGGATGCAAAAAGGGATTTTTGCATCGATGAAAGCATCTGATGAGATGATAGAATTTTATTATACTTATTATTGTAAAAATGTTCTGAATTCCAGACTTTGTTGAAATTTTAAGTTTCATGCTGAAAGATATTAAAAGTTTTGCATGAAATCGAACGCTGTTGAAAAGGTGAATTACTACAGTTTTGAGATCTAGATAAGAAATCTATCCATTTCAATTAAATTCGCTACATCAACACCTAAGAGAAGAAAATCGAACCTGGTAACACAAATTTAAGAGAGAAATCTAAATCTCTGGTGATTAGGCCAGTTAAACATCTGCTCTCTGTAAAGTAAACTGAAAATACTGCATATACCGGCACTGCCACATGATGTAATATGGTGCCGTTCCAGTCCTAAGGAACACCTGCCCCGGTTACATGAAGGTAATATGGTGCCCGTGACCACTTCTCTTTGATAAAGCGAATAACTAGCGATCATAGACCATGGACGATTTACTACAAAATTTTCAACAGCTGGGTGTGGAACAACAACAACAACAACAACCACAGAACCAACCCGTAAATACACAACCACTGCAGCCCCAGGACAGACAAAATATGGAAGGACCAACAATAATAGCGCTACGGCAAATTACTGAAACCCTACAGAAAAATGACAACTACGCGAAATTCACACAGGTTAGATCCATTGTTCAGCCGTTCGATGGCAACAAGAAAAAATTCAGAAGATGGTTGTCCGACATGGAAAAATTTGCGGCACTAGCAGAGGCAACAACGGATGAAGAGAAAAAGAAAATCGCTCTGTTAGGTTCTGATTCGTACGTGACTGATTTTTTAAGAAGGAGGTCCCAGCAGTACCCCACAGAAACCTACGAGTCCCTAAAAAAAGAGCTCACCCAGAGATATGGGGAAATCATAGACAAAATACATGCTTGGTCAGTCGTTAGAAGCATAAAACAGGAAAGAGATGAATCGGTACAACTTTTTGGAGATCGATTCCTCAATATGGCAGAAGAGGCATTTTGCGGAGAAATCCCTACCACACCTGATGTAGAAATACAGTTAGTGGGGATATTTGCCGATGGCCTTAGAGCGGAAAATATCAGAAGGCATCTTATTAGAAAAGACACCAAGACTATTGCTGAAACAATCCAAGCAGCAATACAGGAGGAAAATCTTCACCGAAGGTTCCAACAAAGAGCAGGTAGGGAACCCCGACCAGAATATAGGGACTATGATGAGCATGAGCCTATGGAAGTTGACCATACCAGGAGGCAATGGACTCGCCCACGACAACGAGATGATAGGCCCCGCAATTATAAACCCCCCACACAGAGGCAAAACGACGTCAATAATGTCAATACAAACGGATGCTTTACATGCGGTAGGCTCGGACATGGTTACAAGTCCTGTAGAGCAAATTACAATCACGCACCACCCAGAAGAGGAGGTTACCAACCACAACAACCCGCACCACCCCCACGTGATTACACCAGAAATCAGTATACCAGAGGCGCACCTCAACCCCTCATGCGTCAGGGAAACGGCCGCGCCACTCACTAAACAGGACCGTTAGTGAGGGCAACAATCACAGAAACTGGTCCAAAACAAAAGAAACAACACAGAACAGAAATTGTCAAGTGGGCCCATCCAGTAAAATACAATATGAAGAAATGTTGCATGATGGAACTAAAATACATCCGGACCCCAGTTCCTGCATCATGTCTATACAGGGCCAACAATATAGGGCACTGGTAGATACAGGAGCATCCATCAGCCTTATTAGGTTCCAGCTGTTCAAGAGGATCCAACACTTAGTACGATTTCAACCGTCCAAAACACACCTAGCTTCAGTCACGGGACAAAGACTAAATTCAGTTGGGACAGCATGGCTAAAATTTTCCTTAGGCGAAACAAATTTTGAACACCCATTTGTCATTACTAAAGGAATGTCTAGAAATCTTATCCTAGGGAGAGATTTTTTTAACAAACACAAAGTTCGAATATACTATGACCTCCACAAAATCAAAGTCAACAATACGTACATAGATCTCCAGGACGATATCCACATAGCGTCTTTAGTAAGGATTACAGCTCCCATAACGGTGGCTCCAAACTCCCTGGTCATAGCAAAAGACAGAGTAAAAAATTCTGAGTACATAACACCAGGGCAATCAATTCAAGTACAGCCCCTAGCAGAAGAAAGCATTATTGATGACCCATTGTTGCAAATTACAGAGGGAATCGCTGAAGTCTCGAAGTCCAGAGATTTCCCCATCATGATATTGAATATGTCAGGAAAAACTACCACTATAAAAAGAGGCACAGTTGTAGCGCAAGTGGATACGTCAACAATAAGACAAACCAAAACCAATAGAGACCATCCACAAATTGTCTCAACCACTCCCACTGGACATAATGCACGAAATCGCAGTACAAATAACCATAGTACACGGAAAGTAAACAGTTATAAGGCTTATGCAGAAAAAGGCAGTAACATCAGTCACAGTTATGTTACACCACAGCATACCCTACCCAGATGGCAGAAACGAACCAGTCCATACATAAGAAGAGAAAGGCCACAGTATGAAAATGACTATAATTACTCATTCTTGCGCCCCAGCACACCAAGAGAAAAGATGAAGTGCTGTATATCACAGAGTAACAGAGAAACAGAAATTGTCTTGCCAGGAGGATATCCAAAGCGACAAGACAGTGATACATGCCCCATGGAGTATCAATATAACTCAAAAACAGGTGGATATGATAAAGTCCCAAAAGCAATTGAAATTTCCGAAGAAAAGGAAGAATTCTTATATGACTATACCACAGGAGGATACTATAGCAGCAAAGTTGGAAACAGAAAGAATGAAAAATTTTCGCCCAGGGAAAGAAGACAGCCCTATAGCACAAACAGAAGAAATACAGTAACGTACGCGGATAAGCGCAGTTACGGCAGAAATAATCAGAAAAAATGGCACAACAACGACTACCCCAGAAATATAATAAGAAATGAATATACAGTAAATGCAGTGACAAATGGAAATGCACACAGTACATGGCAGAGGAGACAGTACCAAGCACAGCCCAATGAACGGCAAAGAACTACGCAAAAGAAAGCCACATACCAGGAGCAGAGATTTTCACAAGATGCAAGAAAAATGTCCCAAAATTATGGGAATGAAACGGAGGCATCAAGACAGACCAGAGATATCATAGCAGATCATAAATACAGAGAGAGAATAGCTCAGTTACTTGCAACCCTGAATGCCACAGAAGATAATAAGCAACGTTTGAAAACGTTTGTAGAAAAGCACCAGGATGTATTCGCACTCAATGACATGGAATTAGGCAGAACTAACACTGTCAAAATGGACATTCAAACAACCACAGAGGAGCCAATACATATGAAAACCCTATCATACGCCCTTGAAAAACAGAGAACTCGTGGAAAGGTCTATAAATGAAATGCTACAGGCAGGAATCATCGAAAGATCCCGTTCCCAATGGTCCTCACCCATAGTGATCGTAACAAAGAAAGACGGCTCCAGTCGCTTTTGCTGCGACTACCGTGCCCTTAACAAAATCACAAAAGTCATTTCCTACCCCCTCCCCAGGATAGACGATCTACTTGCGACGTTAGGAAAGTCTACATACTTTACCACACTTGATGCAAGGTCAGGCTTTTGGTGCATCCCCATGACACCTGAGGCAAAACAGAAATCCACATTCTGTTCACATATGGGAAGTTTTTTTTGGAATGTTATGCCATTTGGTCTAAAAGGATCTCCAGCAACATATATGTCACTCATGGATGAAGTGTTAAAGGGTCTACATCCATTTGCCCTGGCATACATAGACGATATCCTGATACATACCGCAGGCACGATGGAAGACCACCTCCGCAAGGTTGAAACAGTGTTTGATAGACTCAGGCATCACCAAATAAAGTTAAAACTGTCGAAGTGTGAGTTTCTAAAGACAGAAACAAAATATTTAGGCTTTGTCATCAATAGACATGGCGTCAGACCTGATGAAGATAAAGTCAAAGCCATAAGAGAAATGCCTAGCCCCAAGACGGTGAGACAAACACGCTCATTTATTGGTACAATAGGGTACTATAGGCGCCACATCATCAATTTCTCCAGAGCAGCAGAGCCTTTGATAGCCCTTACCCGCAAGTATGCACGCTTCAAATGGACAGAAGACTGCCAGAGATCCTTTGAGTATCTAAAAAATGCCCTAACCACCATCCCACTGCTTGGACATCCAGATATTTCTCAGCCCATGATACTATACGCCGATGCCTCAGATAACGCAATTGGTGCTTGTTTGGTCCAACCTGTACTAGAAGATGAAACACCCATCCTACCAAACATTCCAAATGAGAAACCCATTGCATTCCTATCCCACGCATTGTCAAAGTCACAAAAACGGTGGACCACCACTGAGAAAGAAGCATATGCTATTCACTATGCAGTACAAAAGTTCGACTTTTACGTCAGAGGAACTAAACTCATTATAAGAACTGATCATCAACCTTTGGTTAACTGGCTCACCAAAACACAAGAACAGCCAAAGAAGTTACAGACATGGGCAATGAATTTACAGTCCTACGACACCACTATCGAACATATCCCAGGCGAAATGAACACCTGTGCAGACCTCTTATCCAGGATTAAATATGATGATGAAACTGAAGTGAAAACAAATAGAGTCAAAAATGATGGCACATCCTCAGAGATTGACGATAATGCTAAAGAAATTAATGAAATTACTTCATCAAGTCGAAGAAGTACCTCAGATTCCGCCACTCAAGTAGAAGAAGAAAGCCAAGAGATGTTTGACATGAGAGTAGAACAAGCGAAAGATGCAGAAATTGTCAAGCTGCTCACATACGTGAAAGAAAACCCAACAAAAAGTAAAGATTTTACAGTACACCCAACGGATGGAACTCTATACTATATTGATCAGAAACAAGAAGGGACACTAAGAAAAGTCATTCCAGCACATCTAGTCCCAGAAGTATTGCTACAGTTTCATGATAACAACGGGCACATGGGAAGAGACAAAACAATTGATGTCATAAAGAAAAGGTATTATTGGCAAACTTTCTACAAGGACATTACAGAATATGTAGCCACCTGTAGAACATGTAAATTGAGAAACATGAAGCCACATTTAATTCCCCTTCAAGAAATGCAACCTTCCCATTACCCCATGCAAACGGTGAGCATTGACTTATCAGGTCCTTACCCACTCACCCAATCAGGCAACAAATACCTCCTGCACATAGTTGACCAATACTCTGTTTGGCCAGAAAGTTACCCACTCAGTGATGCCACATCGCAGTCCATCACGCAAATTTTTTTACAAGAATTCATTCCCAGGCATGGCTGTCCAAAACGAATCATTTCAGACAACGGTAAACAGTTTATAGGTAACCCATTTAAAGCCACCTTACACCAGCTGAATATTGAGCATACTACAACCACTTATTATTGCCCAAATGCAAATGGCAGAAATGAACGCATGCACGCCACCCTACATGATATTATTAGCAAATATATCAAGGGGACCACCAATACTGGGACCTATACATTAACCAAGCTCTTGAAGCCATCCGAGTAAACGTGAACGATACCACAGGAATGTCACCCTTTCTCATGCTATACGGAAGAGAACCAAACTTTCCGTTAGACAACCTACTTCGCCCACAAAGAAAATACATGGGAGAAGACCCCATCGAAATAATCCTTCAAGAAAAGTATAAAGCTCACCAGATTGCACAACGAAATACGCAGAAGGCATTTCACAAGAAACAGAAACAACATGATAAATCAGCCAAGCTACCAACGTACAAAATAGGAGACAGAGTATACTACAAGAAACATGTACGCAGTTCAAAATTCGATGACCGATGGTTAGATGGCTACAAAATCATGAAACAAACTACGCCTGTAAACTTCATTATTTGGAATGAAGAGAAACAACACCAAACAAAAGCTCACGTAAAACAAATAAAAATTGATAATCACCGGCCCATTCCGCCTCTGACGACAAATACAAGACCAGTCAGAAAAGCCACCCTAAAATTATAATCCATCCAGCACAGATTCGTCTGACATATCAGAGTCAGAGACGACAGACTCTGAATTTTACCAAGACGACCACATACCCAGACCACCCACAGATGAAATACATCGAGCAAGACAACAACTAGACTCGTCCGAAAGCGAAGAAGATATCCCACCACTTGAATTACGTAATAGACTACAAGACAGAGACCTGCGCATTAGAAATGAAGAAATCATGCCACAGACGTCACACGATGACAACACGAAAACACCTTATATCACACACTCAAACTTACTCCCACAGTGATAAATCGTCAGCTGATACCTATCACACCCCCAGTTCAGGCAGTTCTAGTTTTAACACTAGTGAAAACCAAACACTGCTATACCACAAGAACAAGATTGCTCGTTCAAAACAATCAGATCCTGAAGAAACTATACCCAAGCAGATTGTTGAACCATATACCAGCGATCTTTATGGAGACGAAACAGAACAAGACAGCATAGCTTTGTCAGACCCCAACGAACATAATGACAGAAAAATGGTAGAATTATACCAACAAGAAACAGACATTGATACAGCTAGTTCCATTGAAACCAGTGATGCGGATAGTACATTATTTGTACCAGTCAGCTCCAGCGTCAAACGCGCCTATAAAACAGAATCTGATGACTCAATCCCTAGCAACAAAATTCCGCGTATACAGCACAACTATATCAGACGAAAGATTCTGAAGAAACGCAATCATGTTCCAAAACCAAGCCGAGAAGTGTTAGCCTCATCTCAACTAGTCAAAAACAACAGTGTGCAAATTACTGTGCCCATTGTAACCAGTGCTAACGTTCAGCACAACCAGGTCAGAAGAAAAATCAAGGCGAAACATATACCTGCCTCAAAACCAACAGATGTTCCAGCCATACACACCCTAACCACAGTAAAACCATCACCGCAATCAAATGATGTTAAGCCATCACCGCATTCGTCAATGTCCTCAGTGTCCCAACAATCAGCAAATGCAGTGTCGTCGCCTATCACACCCGTCACCACTGCTACTCAGTATGATGCTCGCCTAAGCAGTCGGGACATTGCAAGGTTAGAGATGGTGAAGGAACTAGCGAAGCTGTTCTGAAAAACACGCCCAGGTGTTTTATATGTTCGCAAATCCGAACACGGTCAACGCATATGTGAACAAACCTTTTTAACAATGTACTAACTCTCCCCACGTACTCTATTTTCAGTTTTTGACAGTTCAATCGACTTGCTTACAGACTAAGATGTCAAAGCCTCACTGAGAAAGTTATTTTTTCCAGCCTTAGAATACTGATGCCCAGAAAGAAATCAAGACCAGCACACGGAGGATTTTCTTTAGATAGCATAATTGTGAAATAAAAATGTTAAAACAATTGATAACACACGGTGTTACGAGTTTACAGACACCCTTATTTAGTTACATACATTTTCTTAATATTTAGAATGTTACACAACTTTACCTATAACACATGTGTCACACTATTCTGTTGTAACATTCATCTCCACTTTTGTAACTGATCATATTCCACGCTCCATTCACCAGCATTTTCATGCAGACACCTTACACCAGTAGTTTTTTTTTTTCTTACCTCATACTAATATTTCTTTGATCTATATTATGCTAAACTCCTTGATATCTGCCACCTTGATCAATCATACTGTTCCTACTATAATATCTCTCAACAGCACATAATTCATACCCAAAACTAGTATTGTAGGTTATGCTATTTTTCTCCACAGGATTATTTATTTTCAAATGTACATTATTATTTTAGACCCAGATGTATATTAGTACTGTCAAAAATTTTACTGCCTATCACAAATACCCCAATGACATTTGCGCATGCTGAATTTCTGCAAATGAAGAATCCCTTGAGAGCATTAGTATATGCTAACCCCAGATTGAACACATTGCACCTATTTGTTGATGATGCCTTTGCCCATGTTAAAGAAATAGCATTTGCACATGCTGACCTAGCAAATGAAATACCCCATTACCGCATGATAACCACTAATGACACATGAGATGAAGAAGCAACTGGTTATGTATGATGAAGATGCCATTTTATATTAAGGTGAAACTTTATGTTGTCACAACTGAGATTTTGTTGTAATGTTTATGCACAAAATCCCCCACATTAACATTGGAGGAGGAATAATCTTAGTCTTTCGTGGTTACGAGATAAGACAAGGATATAATAGAATATTTGATGAATACCATGGAACAAATCAGAGCAGATGATTGTTGCACATATGAGGACCATATTTGAAGTCATTATTGAAGGATTATCAGTAGACAAGAGACACAAATGAATTATGATAATCCCATGGAACCACAGGTACTAAGGACACAAAATGGAGATTAAATAATGGAGAAAAAAAATAATGACTGAATAATTGCTACGCCCAGAGGTAAAGGAAATAGAGATGCATCCGCATTTTGGAGAAGATATCTCTTTGATTTTTGCTTATTGCCTTTGTAATATGAACATTGTTGTATAACAAATGACTATTCCTTATCACGAATTACAGAATGTTGTAAGATAGTTGGAATAAATTGACAATTTAAAATACTCATAACATACCCAGAATTACAGGAGAAAAAAATAAATAAATGATTGATGAAAGTGGACACACTGAGATTTGCTCACCCCGAGGATATTGGATAAAAAAAAAAAAAATAATGTTATCCCAAGGACAGACATGTCACAGATATATCATGGAGATACTATGAAGAAAAAAAAAAAAAAAGAATATCTAGATTAGAAATGCAGCAAACTTGGTCAAGGACACCATGAAATAGACCCCCGCCCCACACTTAAGATAACTGACGGATGAGATTTTTGAATTATAAGTACCATAAGTCACCCATCTGGCTGTAGTCAGCGGATGTTACAGGCACCACATAACTCTGACTAACCCTCGACCAGCGAAGGCAGAGTTGGTGTCGAAATTTTGCACATATGTAAAAAAGACATGTTTTTGTTCATGTTTTAGTAAAGTCTAGACATTTATGTTAATAGTTCTATAAATGATTAGTTGATATATTGATGATAAATATTCGCAAATATAGTACATGACAATTAATATTTCCAGTACAGAATAAGAGGAATAGGAAGGATCCACATTTTAAATATTGGAGCACCATGAGCGAGGAATTGGACTTATAAAGAAAATGGAAATGGTACACTGTATGCAAGGATAACCAGAAATAATATGGATAAATAGTAGTCAGAGTGCCAGGAACTTTGTCTTACGAGAATATTGTAGATTCCTCACGATCAATTGATTATTTTCTTCCTTTCTATGTCACATTTTTTTTGAGTGATGACCCCAAAATTTTTTTTTCATCTCATATTGTCAAAAGTTCTTACATCTCAGTTGATAAATCCATAAATAATTGTTTGATGTGTTTTGCATAAAGGTATTGCTAGATAAGGTACATAGGGAGTTACTAAGGATGAATTCTCAAGATAACAGGAGGACTAGAATAGATACAATGATATTGGAACACCATAAATGATACATTGGTGTTATGAAAAAAAAAAGGAGACAAATATAAATTGTATACAAGGATGCCTCGAGAGTGACAACATGGATACATAGTGTCAAGAGTATAAGCAGTTGTCTTAAAAGAGAAAATAAAGTAATACGGAACCCAATGTAGAAAATTCATGATGATTTGGAAACTATATTTTTCTTTTCCGTTATATTTCATAATATGATAGTAACACATTCGTCTGTTGGTTGCTGAATAATGTGATGTTTGAAAATTGATGTATGGGAAGTCAAAGAAGATCTTTGAAGAATAAATATATATATAAAATAATATTTCTAGGGAAGAGTTCACAAACAAAAAAATATACTGTATTGACAGAAAAGAAGGAATGATTAGAAATAACTGACTAATGGACAGGATCACCACCAGACGTACGGATATTAGAGACAAACATCACATATTTTGAAAAAAAAAAAAAAAAAAAAAAAAAAAATGTAATATAGATCATTTTCTACAGTGACGGACTTAGAACGAATTTATACACTTACCATTTAGAAAATGTCTATAACAAGGAAACATTCAGATAGATAAATAAGGATAAGCCATGAGGTTCTAATGCTTTTATTGTGAAAAATGATTACTTATAAAAATGATGCTAGTTGTATTATCGTCTGATAAATATGCATATTATGTCTAGAGATGTTTTCTACATGTAATAATGAGCAAGTGGCTCATTCACTAGAAAAAAAAAAAAGAAGAAGAAGATGA
The DNA here is from genome assembly GCA_024509875.1 of Oreohelix idahoensis. NCBI lineage: Eukaryota > Metazoa > Mollusca > Gastropoda > Stylommatophora > Oreohelicidae > Oreohelix > Oreohelix idahoensis. The sequence goes on from JAMPIV010005519.1 coordinate 113,032, forward strand.
TGAGTACCCATGAAAACATCGGCTATTCTATGAAAGTGGATTGCCATTACCATAGGAATTAGAGATTTTGGACATTTCTTGGAATATTGCAGAGTACTTGGGAAATAGAATAAATAAGTACGCCAGAAAAAAAAAAAAAAAAAAAGATTTTTTTTTAGTACTTGCAGGCTTTTAATATGGAGCAAATAACAGTACAGAAAAGAGATAACACCCCTACCACATCCAAGAGAATGTAATCAACTATATTTTTGAATGAAATGTAATAGATTATGATAATCCAGCCAAGTTCTGCAAATAAGATAGTTTATTGTTCATTCCCCAGTGTTGCCACTCGTCACATTTTTTTAGTGATGACCTTATGAGTGTTTTGCAGATTTTGTTGGGCAGTGTTGCCAATTTGTAAATTTGGTGAAAAATATTATGATGTGATGAATAAGTTACACTTTTTGAAGTTGATGTCCACTACAAGTTTTTTTTTTACATAGCAGACGACCTCATATAGACATAGGACCCCAGTATAGGAATTAAATTAAATTTTTTGGAAATATTTTTGGACTTAGAAAAATTTTTGAACTTTAAATTTTTCTGAAAAATTTTTTTGAACTTAGAAATTTTTGGGGATGGATTTTTGTTATTGATAGTACTCAAATGTCTCCCTACGGGATACATTTGCGGAGCCCCGGGATCTATATGTGGCCGTGTACATAGTTGTTCCTTTGGAAACAGACTATATTCTTACAAGACAGAGGAAGCACAGACCACCCCATAATTTTATATTTTATGAGAAACAGAAAATAATAAATAGTGTCACATATTTAGGGTAGAGCCGCTTCTACACGCCATTTCTAATAATTGGGTGATTTCCCCTGACCAATCGGATAGCTCAGATTTACCCCGGGGAAAGTGGAACAACGACGCCATTTTGGCAGTAGAATGAAAGAGCGCAACTCAAGAGGTCGTATCTGGTCCAGCTCTACATATTTCTTAGTTTGAGAAAATCAAACTTCAACATTTCTTATAAAATGTGTATTTCAGGACATTGAGTGGTTATATATATATATATATTTCTTACTGGCGTAAGTAGAGACAATCGTTAAATATGTATTTTGAATAGAGCTCCCAACCCTAGTCGCAGCAGAACTAGGTTCGAGGATTTGAGTCAATGTGCAAAAAAATGTCTTACACCTCAAACCATGTAGAGTAGAAAATATTCTTGTGTTGGAAAGCATTTAACTCAAGGAATGCTTATGACGATAAAGAAATCAAGGACAAATCTGAGGAGATGGGTAAATGTCGTCGAACCTAAAATAAGACGGTAACTTAAAGGAAGGAACACGGTGGAATGAGAAGGTTCGCCATATTTGACAATTGAGTAGGCCTACGAGACAAGGATGCAAAAAGGGATTTTTGCATCGATGAAAGCATCTGATGAGATGATAGAATTTTATTATACTTATTATTGTAAAAATGTTCTGAATTCCAGACTTTGTTGAAATTTTAAGTTTCATGCTGAAAGATATTAAAAGTTTTGCATGAAATCGAACGCTGTTGAAAAGGTGAATTACTACAGTTTTGAGATCTAGATAAGAAATCTATCCATTTCAATTAAATTCGCTACATCAACACCTAAGAGAAGAAAATCGAACCTGGTAACACAAATTTAAGAGAGAAATCTAAATCTCTGGTGATTAGGCCAGTTAAACATCTGCTCTCTGTAAAGTAAACTGAAAATACTGCATATACCGGCACTGCCACATGATGTAATATGGTGCCGTTCCAGTCCTAAGGAACACCTGCCCCGGTTACAATTATGACAAGGCGAACCCATATTTTAGACTAGTTACAAGATTAGATAGAATTTACACCACTAGTGACTATAACATACACAAAGTATACCATATAAAAAACACTCTTAAATTCTCAGATCATCACGCAGTTTATACATCTTTAAGTACGGGACACACGCATAAACAAGTAAAGAGATCCCCACATTGGAAATTTAACAACAGCCTACTTAAAAACACTTACTACACAGAACAAATAACACAACTGATACAGATAGATCCGCAGGATTTTTGCTACCACTTTGTCACAAGAAGTTTAACACAAGAGGAGGGGGATTTTTAGAAAGAAGCAAAATTAGTTGAACCAAATAGTTTTAGACAACCCGAACCTCTCACACACTCCCATAATTTTAGAAAGAGTGTTTAGAAGTCAATATAGACAGTATAACATCCTTCCGGGAGCATTACATCTTAGGACATAATTTACACACTATTACCGCAGGAAATCATATGTTAGGGCAATATTTAGCAGTAGATGCATAACATTCAGCGCAGTAGACTCTGAATTCACGAATAAATTGACATGAAAGGAAATATGTAACCATCCTGAAAGGGAAAACATGATACAGACAATACTCACACCAATAATAGTACACGCGACTTTTATTCGAATACTACAAGGCAGCTTTAGATATCATCTCAAGTAGACATAGTGATGCAAATACTTACAAGACTCAATTATTATAATTCATACACAAAAGTGTAAGTGATGAGGAAATGTCGAATAAGGCTTAGGACCAACCCAAACCTTCTATAGATAATATTGCAAAGGGCACTTAGTCACTTTTCCATGAATCAGATTATAACTACAGCATACGGGAACATGATGGGTTAACTGACTGAATTCATCCATAGGGTATCACTCAATTCCACCCTGTTTGAGGTGCATTTACTACATATTAAAAATGCTGGAAGTTTGCATTTCTCACAAAAACGGGGAAACTCCACAGCGAAGTTTTAAATCCAGATCACCCCACACCCATTATATTTCACCCTGATCCCCAAGGATTTAGTTAAGTTGATAATAAGATAAAGTTCACAAATTAGGATTTTTTCGGACCATGTTTCTCTTTTATATAATGTTGATTATAAAATCCTAGCTCATAGGCCCAACATAATTATTCTCTGAAGCTTATAGCCCCACATGCACTCGAAAAATAATATCCTTTCAGATTCATATATGTAGTTGTCAAAGACGGTTTGTAACCAATTAGGCACGCACAAACAGACTACATTTCATTACAACAGCAAAGATTACATATACCCACATTGATAGGCGAGTTTGGCAAGAGTGCCTTTTTATTCTTAGTACCCTGGACAATGGCATTTGCACTAGATAGATATCAGCATTGCCTTTTCATATCATAAAGAATAAATCTCCTCACAGCTAATAATATAGGGAAAATAAATTAGATGTGGTATTTAGAAATTCCTCTATATAATAAAACCGGAGAGTAAAATTATATCATGTTATAATTTCATAGTTTAAACCTATTGCACATGTTAGAAATTTACGAGGATCGTAGTGTTAAGGCAGAAGGTTCCGCCATCTGTTTGCCCATTGATATTTGTATCAATAACGCTAGACTCTGTGTTTGGAAAGAATACAGAAAAGTCACATAAATATCACGCGGGACTTTCGTCTTCCCCGGTGCAGGGGGAAAGGATACTTGTTGGGCTCTACGCCTGACATTGAATACGAAAACTTTATGTGTATTTTATCAAAGATCAACATAAGGCATTCTATTAAATAAAATATAGCTTAGAGGTTTTCACAAGAGAGTTAGGATTCACAGCTAGCTGAACCACTTTATATAACTAAAACTATTAGCACAAACTAAAAATCATAGCATAATAATGGATTAGTAAATGGGGCAAGAATAGGTAACAAGATTTCCTCCTTTTAACAGTTATCCGGTTGTCGAATAATAAATATTAATATTCTTTGGAATTGAACTTTCTCTTAGCTTTTATATCCTACAAGACCCTCCAAATAGAAAGATACTCATGGCCATCTCAAAATTAATAGAGAATAATCAAAAAATACTATGCTAGATAGAATTCTACTCAAAATATATAAACGGCTACATTTTCGGAAAGAGTATGTTTTAGTTTATTTGTTTTATTAGGCCCAAATAATATTAAATATTATACAGCAAAATTATTAAGCAAATATAGGTTTCACTAAATGGATTATAAACGGAAATATATTAAATAAGAACTAAATTTCGGGCCCTTTTCAAATCTGTTAGGGTAATTCTGGTCTCAAGTAAATTATCATAGCGACACATAACTATCTAATACAACCTATATCAATATTAATGCGGGGGATTGGCCACCGTACTAGGATTTATCAAATACACTATAATATAAATATGCTTTTATGAATTAAATTCTACTAGGGGACTGTTATAATATGGCCGGGAGACTTTTACCACAACATGGCATCACTTATCAACTAGCTATAATTGGGGTTAAAGAATTATCTCGAACCTTTGTAAATTTAATCAATAACTACAAAACTGTCATTTTTTTTGGGTACTACACCACCATTTTACTTAAATATATGTTTTAACTATACTACTTAGAAATAGCGATAAACCTAAAAAACATTTATTTAAGACATCACTCAAGGTACACCAATACCCTTATATACTCAATAATACTCTTCTTGTTGCGCTAGCATTCTAGGTAATTGACTCTATCCTTATTAATCAAACGATGGGTAGCCTACTAACCCTTTTTTATATAATCCGCACTTACACACAGAGTTTAACATAAACACATTCATGCAATAGACATCACAAAACTCTCAATACAAGCCTCAAAAGAGGAAGTCACCTTCTGAGATTACTACAACTAGTTTAAAGCGCCTATTGCAGGGCCCATTGCAAGTCACGCAATAAAAAAAGGCATTGCGCTAAGCGCGCCATCCAAAACTGTCAAAAACTGTGTTTTATAGTAACAACTCATTCGTTAGAGACAAGAAAGTCCACTTGTTATTATACAACATTAGTGTATAAGACATGTAGGCCAATCCATCTTTAATAATACAAAAGCTAATAGGATCTTTAAGTAGCCCATCACACTCACAACAGACACTCTTTAATTCTATTTAGAGCCGTACACTGAAAGAGAACTCCAGTTATCCCACGAAATTGACGGAGACAAAACAGAACTTAAAACTTCCTAAACTTTTACCTCGCTAACTTCGATATTCGCTTTGTCATGGACATGTAGAAAACAAGAGCTTGTATACGACATATTCTCTCTCTCTCTATGAAACAGTGCAATTATTTACACTAATTTAAAGAGCGACATGCAACTCAAACTCAATCTAGAACAACCCTATACTACACATCTTTTTGTCAATTGAGACCCTCCTTTGATTCGTTTTATACAAAGCAATGCGTAGCTTTTGGCTTTTGTTGTCACACCCCCCACCATTCCACAATGATAAAAAAGATGACCTTTAACCTCTCTTTTACAACCTAACTATCAGACGAATCCTCTGAGATACTATAATGTTCTTATACAATATACATGTTAATGTATTTGAGAATTCTGTAATTTGAACGATATTTAGATTTAGATAATTTGCAATTGGGCTATATCACATTTACCACTCCTGTGTCTGTATTGCATTTTTTAGGGATTGGTCCGGGCGTTGATGGGGGACGATAGAAGGGGGGGTAGCTTGATACTCTTATATCTACCCTGTATCCATGGAATAATTGGTATTCTTCGGTATATTTTGATGGGAAATTATTATTGTTGTTTGGTTGGTTTTCGTTGCTTGGATGTTTCTTGGAAATCTTTTGCATGACTATTTGATTATTGATTTGTATGTATTGGTATATTAGGGGGGGGGAACCTCACAGGGAAACCTTTATTATAACATTATCTATATATATATAGATCTACATTCTTGTGTCTTCACCATTATAACAATTTCTAATAACACTTGTATAAATAACATTGATGGAGTTCGATGTCCATAAATATAGGTTTTTATTACTATAAAAAATATAAAAAAAAAGATGTGCTGTATTGCATCGGACGCGAAGTTTTAGCGTTGATTTGGAGTGTGAACACACACAAAGATTAGTATTACTAGAACGTGGCCAGTGAATGTGGAGTTTTCATCGGGTCGATATGCCAAATGGATTTGTCTGTTTTCTGTTAAACGGTGTACAAGGAATATAATTTGCATCCGATCCATGAACTCTCAACTCGCTTTTGATCCGCTTCAATTAAGTTTCGAACGTGTTTTGTTATTCATTTTCAGAAGTCCACGAGATCGTTAGTGTCGAACCAGTTGGAGGGGATATTAATGTGTGGTTTTTCGTTTAATTCCAGGTACGATTGATAATTTTGAAAATCCTATATAATTACTTAATCAATGACTTAACGCGTAAAACAACAAGTGTGACAGGATAGGAGAAGAACGATATGAATCAGCCAGTTGTACCTTGGAGATAGAGGTACAGAACCGGGACATCTGTTAATTTTCAACTCTCGCAGGTTAGGGCTACTTTCTTAAAGTTATGCAACAAAGACAGCAAAACATTCATGACAATTCTTCAGGCATATAAAAGAGAGACAATGTTTACTCTACTATATAATAACCCCCGGTAATAATATTGAACAAAATAAAATTATGTTCTGCCATAACTCATTTGGCTTCTCAAGACTGTGATAGATCTAACACTAACCACATCAGTGAACTTTATTGAGAATTGTTAATTCATAGTGAGAGAAAGATATAAGTGTCACATACTGTAAAATTTATCTGTAAAAAGGCGCAGCCTCCTACAATGTGGAAAGGTTGCGAATTTCACTATTTTTTTTCCAATAATCACCCTTTGACGGAGGTACTTGCTAAATAAAGCTATCAAACGTCTATATACGTTACTGCTAGTCAAATGCGTTGTGTTGTGCCACTATTACATCATACTAGATGTCTATACTGTTACTGTCATACGTTTGGATAATATCCCGCCACTAATAACCCGAAAGATAGTGTGTCTAACTTTCATAAGATAAGTACAGCTGACTATCGTTTTTGGTTGAGATATCGAATATACACATGCATTACGTTACATCTAATAACTAGAGAAGGAGAGATAATTAATAGACAAGGCCATCAATCTATCGACATCATAAATCAACCAGCTTGTATGTCACCGGAACACACTTCTCTACATACCCACCGACATGGCGAATCAGACCACAGAAAAAACGGGTAATCAGGATGTTCAAAGGCGACACTGGGTAAACATAATAAAAAGAGCAAAGTTCTAAAGAGTTCCTTATGCCGCAATAAACAAACCAGTATCGGATATTTCTGGAATTCCCACACCAATTCTAAACGATAAATAAAAGCTTTAAACTATAATAACTGTCTGCATTGCCAAAATGGCTCGCTCCAAATATAAAGAAAGTATAAACAGAAGGCACCATTTGTTTTAGGGTGCTCTATTACGGACCAGCGCTTGGAGCCCATACACAATTCACCACCTCCAGCGTGCAGTACTTAACTAAATATTTAGGTATAAAGGACTACATAGCTAGGCTCAGGTTATTAAGAAAAAAAAAACCACTTCGTTAGAGTCTGGTGATAGGATATTTTCTTATACATGGTGGGGGATTACCATACACAAATATATTCTTAAATCTACGTCATCCTTATTGTGTGTTTGATTGTCCCTGCATTACTAACAAACCAAAATGGATACTCCGCTCCAACTTAATTATCTCCGATGGTTAGCATTACACCATAGGCAGACGCAAAGAAAATTACACCCTCTCAAATACATGAAGTTTACACGTATAGAACCTAAAAAAATACAAAAAAATTAACACAATTTGTCTATCCGCAAACATAAGCAAGTTGGCAATCAATCTAAATACCTTTCAAAACAAATGCCCCCCTTCATGTCTAGTGGCATTCTTTTAAAAATAAGATTGTAACAAGAGGGAGACCTACTAGATACATCAAATGCAGACTTGACCCAACATGTTAAGATTAGATATGAGTGATAGCGAATAGCACCCTATTCACTTGTCTATGTTCGCATACAGCTCACTTCACACTCACGAAGATCACAATTCTCGTTCGCTTTCGTTATTCGTTCGTTCTCGCTCTCGTGCTTTACTTTCATTCCCTCTCGTTCTTCTACGATCGTTCATTTCTTTCATTTTGTCCCGTTCGACTGTTTCTTCGTATCCGCGTTCGTTCTATTCGTTCAGCTGTTTAGATCTTTAGCTCGATTCTGTTTACCACGTTTCATTCCCACATGTTTCCGGTTAAATGTAGTTTCATTTCTTTTCACAAGTTATGTTCTTTACTTTCATCGCTCGTAAGCTTACTTATCTTTTATCTCAGTTCTTTTAGGTCTTTAGTTCTCCGCTTCTCGTTCCTTTCTTTGGGGTTCGATTACATTCCACATTTGTTCTCGTATTCGGCATTAGTTTCGTTGGTTAGTCCATTCGTTCGATTCATTTCCTTCTTCGTGGGGATCCGTGGACTTTTCCTTTCTCGTTAGTGATTGCGTGATGACCATTATCGATGAATGGAATGGCAATTTCCACGTCCAAATGTCTCGGTCTTTTGTGTAGTGAAGTAGCTAGGGGTTACTAGGTCTACACTATTACAACTGTTCATGCAACAATAACGCGGCATATCCTCACAAATTACGGATGTCAGTAAAAACTCACGTACGTTATATATTAGTTAATGAGTCTTGATAACCTGCACTGATCGTTGGTCGTTTTTTCACAAGTCATTTATTTTTGGTGCGATACCGACTCCACAGTGACCAAAATGGACTTACGCAAATGTACGTTTGCGCACATCTACACCTTAAATTATCAACTAGTTGCAACCATTCTATACCGCATGCAATATGTACTACGGTTAGGAACGCAACTAATTTCAATGATGAGGTAAGATCGCTTGTTATATTTAGAATAGTCTCGTTAATGTTAAGTCAGGTGAGAATTACTCCACATCCACTTTTCTATAAAACAGCCAGGAGTTACCACCAGATGTATGTGATCAGCTCGTCAACTCTCCTCTTTAGCTTTGACTTCAGCAAGTACATGGAACTACGTCTGAAGATACGTATAATTAATGTTATCTAGAATATCGCACTATTAGATAATTAATGCGTTTTTCCTCTTAACTCACCTTAGTTCATTTAAAAACAAAAGTAGCAAGTAATGAAGTCTATTGGTACATGCATCAAACGATTGAAAGTACAATTGCAGCGAGCAGCGTGCAGTGGGACAAAGAAATATCGTGATGACGAAGCATGTCGGAGGACATGGATGAATCGAAAATCGCTCACAACGACCCAAAAATCACGTATTGGAGTTAATGATTAAAAGTCACAATATTTACCTCTGACTTTCACTCGTAATATATACCACAGATAGTATCACTGACACTCCTATGGTCTCATGTGCCACATAAACATTTGAAGCGTATATATACCCCGAATAAACACGATAAGAATATCCATAGAGGCACTAACATAATTCCCTGATACAAGTAACTCTCACAAAAATAGCGACTGCAGATCCATCTTCTTCAACGAGGATACTTCTCTTCGCACATTCCCAATTTCGGCTCCAAACTCACTCTACTTAGTGGAGGGCTCGGAAACGATCGACCAAAACAACAAGGACGCTCAATAGGTACATGCGCCATCAGTAACATGCGCAAAAATGGACTTACTCCAGCTCAAAAATGTTAACTGCCAATTCTAGTTACTAACGAGCGAGAAGACTAACATGCTTACGAGAAAAATGCTGGTACCATATAGATTATCAAGCTGTTCGTTGCCCTTGGTTATAAATACAGATTAGTTGAAATATATTACGATGTTCGCAGTGAAATTCTTATCAAACGCTATCAGTTTACGCTTCAATTCTGTTCTTTTGAATGATTACGTTATCCTTTTTTTCGTTCGTTACCTTGTTCTATTCGTCTTTCACTTTTATTGCTTCTACTTTCTATTTTTTTCACGGGTCGTTCTTTTTTTCCCCCATATTCACTTCTCTATTTGTTGTTCGTTCTTGTCAATTTCGTTCGTTTGTCATTTCACTTTCGCTAGATCCGTTATAGTTCGGCTATGTTTTTGTTCTCATCAGTTTACAAATCGTTATTTCAGTCGTCTCTCCCTTCATTACAGTTCCTTTTCGTTTCATTTGTTCTCTCTCTTTTCTTTTAATTCGTTCATATCTATTCGTTACACATTCGTTCGTTCGTGGGTGCGTGTCGTTTTTTCTTGCTTTTCTTCTTTCTCTTTCTTTTTATCGTCGTATACATTTCGTCTCGCTTCCTTTCTTTGTTCGTGTGGTTTCATTCCTTCTTTCACGGTTCGCGCCATTCTTTCGTTCTTCTTTCTTTCGTTCATTTCTCTGTGCCTTTTTTTTTTCTGTTCGTTCGCTTCTCTCTTTCTATTCTTTCATTTGTGTCGTTCGTTCAGCGTCGCTTTTTCATTTGTTCCTTTCTTGTGTTCTTGGGTTTATTTCATTTCGTTTCAGTTCTTCACGTTAGTTCACGTTCTTTCTGGTCACACAGTACTCAGGCCACGGATCATAGATACCTAGGTCTTCACACTGGCGTACTCAAAGTACCCTTCGTTTTTCTAGGGCAGTTTGCATAAAGTTAAATTTTTAAATACCCCTCATATTATATCCCCATGTATAATCAGGCTCCGTCGGGTCACGTTCTTTTCCGTCAGGTCACTCGTATCCTGGTTGGGGTGTGAAATACTCTCAAAGTCACCCCTCACATTATTCTTTATTGGCTATATCCCAATTCTCGCATTGTGTGACATCTCGACACTGAGATACTTTGGGTATGTCTGTAAGTGTGACTCAAAGGAGTTAACTTTTCCAGTAAAACTCAGACTGAACCGTGGACGTAAAACTGGCAGCTTTCATTAGTTCCAGGGTAGTTTTTATTTTTCCAGTACTTTTAATTATTTCTTATTCGCTTTATTTGATCACTGCATTACTTCATTCTCATTCCTTTACCTGATATATTACTCATTCTTTCATTTCTCTTTTCTTTCTCATCTAGACAACCTTGTTCTTTTTTTTTCTTGACATTAACTTACTTTCCTTTCCTTCCTATGATCTCTATTTCTTGAATTTTTTTCCTCTGATCTTTTCGTTCTCACTGTTCTTTTCAATTTATTTCTAATTTTTGTCATGTCATTTTAATTTTGATTTATTTCTGGTCCATTCGTCCTTCTGTCTTTTTCTTTCGGCTTTTTTTGTCTCTTCCGCTGGACCATGATCATTGCAAGGAAACACTGCTATCTACAGGCAGCTCACATGATCCAGTCAGCGCTACTAGTTCACCTATGGCAATTATGTTTTACACGATGCTCTCACAAAGCTGATCATTATGATCTTCGGTTTTCCACGGTCAGCGCTACGGAAAGTTTTTCTATGGCAATACTTGTATTTACATGAGTGCTCACACAATGCAGTCAACATGATCTCCGGTTGGTTGCGCTAGTATTCTTATCGGCAATATGATACTTACATGATGCTCCCCAAGACTAGTCTAACATGACTTCTTCCGGTTAGCGATCAGGAAATTATGATGGCAATTTGTTTTGTATCAATGAAATGCACATATAGAACTCAGTACATGCCTTCTGGTAGCGCTAAGTGTCATATCGCGCACTCTCCTCTCATATATTGGTTGTATATATACAATGATATGCACCCAATAGCAGTCACATGTATCTATGGTTCCTTACGGCTAGTTCTACTATTGGCAAATATAAGTTTTACCATGTTTGCTCACCAAAGACTTCAGATCACATTGAATCTGGTTAAACGCTAATTTCTATAGGACAATATGTTTTTACATGATGACACTAACAGCAGTCACTATGATATAAGGCCCTCTTAGCGCTAGATGTCTATGGCAACTTTGGTCTTTTAATCGATTGCTCTCAAAGCTGTCACTTGCATCGGGTAATACGACCTAGTTTATATGGCAATTTGTTTTACATGATGCCAATCTTCATCAAGCATGTACACCATCATATCTAGGTTATAGTCGCATAGTGTCTATGGAATTAATGTTATTTAAATGATGCATCAACTGCAGTCTCATACATGATCTGGTAGTAATCTAGCTCAGACTAGTGTCTATGGCATATTTGTTCCCTTTAGCCTCTGCATTTGAATCACATAGCGAGTGCCATTCATGAGTTCTGGTTCACGCAGCTCGTGTCTTATTGGCGACATTTGTATTTAAATCATGAGGCACTAAAGCAGTCATCATTGTTTCTGGTTCTAGCACCAGCTAGTGTTATAATGGACACTACATATTTGTTTTCATGATGCAACCTAAGCTCTGGGCTAAACTTGATTACCGGTAATACCACGGCTTGATTTTCCAGTTTGGCATATATGTCATTGATCATGATGACTAATAGCTGAACCGGCAAATGCATCTGGTGTGCGCTCAGTTTCTATGGCTCCAATTTGTTTTACATGATCACCTAATGCTGTCACATGATCTGGTATAACGCTAGTTTCTTTAGCAATATGTTGTACATGCTAGCACTTATGTCATGTCTTCTTGAGTATCAGGTTATCGACAGCTAGTGTAATATGGATTTTATGTTTTGACGTGATGCATAATTATAGGCGTCACAATGCTATCTCGGTATAGCGCTCCGCTAGTAAGTCTGTGTTGGCTTACAAAAGATGTTTTATCTACAATGTTCAGGTTGTAAGCACCTCAAGGCATAAACCTATTTTTTTGACGACCTTGATATGACTGACTCCTGAGGCCTGTCAGGGGGATCCATTTACTTTCGTTTTTTTATTCTAGCGATGATCCACTGCTCGGTAGGCAGAAAGGCGGCTTCTACTTTAGGATATATTTTGAATGCTTGAGTTTTCAAGTTCCAATTCGTTTCTTTCACATCCTCCCAGCTCTTTTTTTTAAATTAGACATGGTGTGGCGTGAGGTTTGTTTTTGGCATCTAAGGATATCTTGTATTTCCTGTAATGGACCGCGACACATATTAACTCAGATATATAGACATCAATGTCATGCAGAAGACTAGGTGATTGTCCCAGAGTTTCGTGAGAACATATCTGGTATCACAATATTTAGTCTTTACGGACTCGTGATGGTTCTGTTCTCGATTAATATTAGTTGAGTGGTGACCGATTTTATTGCCACCTTCCAGCGTAGTGATAATGCTCTTACTGTGGATATTAAGACTAAGGAAATGAACACACAGAATTCTTACACTACATTGAACAATGTATAAATATGACCATATTTCTCTCATATATATCCAAAATTTCTCACTTATTATCTAGTTTGATTATTTAGGTAAATTCTACCATCATATCATAACTTCTCTATGTGCATCTCAGCATCAAGGTAACCTATGTGTAATTGTTTGAAATAAATGGAATCCGTAATTGAATTTCGTGATTAGTATTACATATAGATTTTCAAATGATTGTCATATTTATTTATGATATGAAACTAAGTTTTCCCAATCTTAGAGGGGTAGACAATAAAAATTCTATCTCAGCTGTGCTGATTATTCAAAATACTTATAAATTATAGTACGATGTATCAGCTGTGCTGTTTATTACATATTTATTAATTTCCTACTTACAGACTATTAATGCTTCCCTCACCTTATTATTGTCTATTTGCTAACGCATAAATTCAATTTCCTCGTACACTGACACTAGCACTTATTGCTCCTCATAATGACGACAGAATTGGTCTAACTAATGTGTACTTCATGTCTCCTTCTGGATTAGTTCTTGGTTTGGATTTTATTGCTGGGAATATTATTATAATAGGATGTTATTTAATTATATATATTATTATAGGGGCACTAGTTGTTCCGGGGCACTGAGATCTGGCTGTTGAACGGTTTATCTGTATTACCTAATTTTGTGGTGGTATTATAAGATAAAATCACGTTACTTGTACACAAACACCAATTAATAATTAAATATATATTATTTTTATATATAATATTACTCTGTCAGACTATTCTGAAATTTTCTGTGTATGGAATACGTTGGATCATGTCTAGGGTTTATGTGATAATTGATCAGACAGTGTATAAGTCACAGCACCACATATTTTCTCTCAAACATATATACATAGACTGGATTAATAACTAATATTTAATTTTTTCACGCTACACTTTAATAATATCACGGTGGACATGACTCACTAACACATACCTAGTAACCATACTCTTATATAAGACTTATCTCTAAAAGAGTCAGTTTGAAAAGTCAAATATATTTTATATATATATGTATACTTACATATAATATTTCATTTTTACCAATAGAAAGATTATTCCCTGATACTTCAACACTCTTAACACAGTAGTGATTCAGAATTTCTACAAGTCATTATTATTCGTTACATAGTAGTATGTTACAGCAGTTATATCAATCTTTAATTTGTTATTGACATATTTTATTATTAATCCTATCTTATTGGGTGTAAGTGTGATAATTAGTATCTTTATGAGTTACTAATGTGTTTTGTTTTTCAAAGCTAGAAGTGTTGTCAGTCATCAAATGACTTCATGTGGTCTTATACATTGCGCGTAGAAAGCTTCACTGTTCCTGTCTATTTTTAAAACAGTTTATTTCCCCTCGTTATCATTTTCTGTCAAAGATCTCTTTCTTAGAGGGGGGGGAGGGGGCGGGGGGGGCTCAATAATTGTTGAGCATCATGGACCAACACTTTCTTTAACGCTTTTAACCGTCGCTATGGAATGGACTGCGGCTTATAAGATAATCACTCCTTGCTCGAGATTACCTTATATGAGTTCTGCGACGACACTCTCACATCTGGTGACGCTTATCTGGGACCCAAGCAGTACTGTCTGTACTAGCACTCAGGATCTTTTCTCAAGTTACTCGGAGAAATTGCTTGGAATAACTTCTCACATTCGACTTTTTGAACCTACGTCTCTCCGAAACTCTAAGAAGAATGTACATCCTATTTCAAATACTACAGTAATATACCATAATTCCATTTTCCACAACTGACGCACATAATACATAACTCTCATATCACTTGTGTTCCCAGTGCTGTAGGACAAATATCACTGATTAGCTTCATCCTGAAACAAATTTACCTCCAGTTATCCTTTCCTATTGGTTACTATCGCTCTGCCCATTTCCCAAAGCCTCTGCATTTCTCTCCCTAGTCCTTATCAGATAGGCTGGTCTGTGTACATTGTTTGGCCCTCTCATAATAATTACTCAATGCAATGTTTTACGCTTTTCTCCACGGAACACCTCTCTATCTTAATTATGGGTAGGGAGAATGCTATATTTTCTTGGCTAATGTATACTAAGTTGAGCCGGCACACTGATATTACACAGCTTCTATTTAGATAGACACTATTACTCATTCTATATTCACACATTCACAATTTTCTTTAAATAAGATATCAAATATTTCTGACTTTCCACAATTCATTGGAATAATAATAGAAAACTCATGTTTCAGATTGCAATGGCCACATGTAATAAGGCTATCGCAATTACAGATCCTGCTTTGTCCATGCGCTTTGTTATTCAAGATAACTAATATATTACTGCAACTGGTCGCACTTTCAAAGCACTGTTCTTAGTTAGGTTTTATTACAAGATTGTAAGAACTTTCCATCAAAACATCACTGCAAGGAACAGAGACGCTCACTCTGAAATGACCTATTTTGGCAGATCTAACCAAATATCTGATGCCATGGTTAAAACACAATCGCTTTTCAAAAAAACTTGTATACCTCACCTATCTTATTCGTTTATCCTCATCAAGATATCAACACATAAATACTAGTATTTTGCAGTCACAATACTAATTCTGTTTGTCCTTACATCGCGCACATTCTCCCGCGCCAATCATCAACTAGAGGTTAACTTGGTAGGCATATTTTCTCGTAATCTGTAAATGTTTTCATTAAACACCGTTATAATAAAAATTTGTTGAGCAGAAATGATTTTCATTGCTGTCAAAGTGCAACCCCAATCTATTCTGTATTTTGGCACTTAATTTACTTTTATTACAGCAGATCAAATAGGGCTCGTAAACACATATCTTTTTCTTGTGCTTGCAAGTCCTGCCCGTACATTTTATATATAAGTTAAAGCGGAATCTTACATGGTGGCGTGTAAAAACATATGGCGTTTTCAACATATGGATAGTCGGTAGATCTTTGTTTTTACAACTGCGTTTCAACTTTTTGTCATAGGTGTCTTCTGGACTTTCAGCCAGGAGCCTTAGACATGCTATATTTACAGTAGCAATTTAATTATTCTAAATAAGCATATTTTCATTGTTTTTAATACCTCGATTAGTGTAGTAGTAGTGTGTGTTTTCCGGCCACTGATTTATATTTGAAAAAAAGAGTTTGTGCTGGCCTTACACGTGGAATTGGCGTTACTATTATTGCGCGAACGACGTATTTGTTGTGTTGCATGCTAATGTCCTTCAAGTCGTCCCCTCTCCTCTTACTACAATTATCTTTTCATCATGGTCTTTTTGTTATTCCGCCGTTGTATAAATATGGAATGCAATGAAATATTAAAATACAAATAGGTCATTGATCATGCACTTGAGATTTTCTCAAGGTGATTTTATTAGTATTATCGGGCAGTAACACAATGTTCAATTGTCTGATAAGCCGGTCTGTTGTAGTGATACCAGTAGGCATCTTACTACTTCTTCACAACGTGAAAGGTTTAGAGATCTATATATTTGCGGAGACGAAGTAGCTAAAACCTCAATGGGGCCAGATTTCGAGTATGTACAGTCATTGTGGGACCACAAGCACATGTTCTTCTTGATCCCATTCTACTTCTTTTCCCTTTTATTAACTTTTTAATTTTGTTTGGCTCTTATGCATTTACAAGTTTTTAATTTACTATTTTGTGGATTAGATAGATGTCTCCTACGTACAAACATCCTACCACCCCCAGCTTTAGAAACTAGGTACTGTCTATATGAGTTCAGTTACATTTTAATTATTATATAGACAATTCTTGAGAAATATGTCTTTTCATTCACTTGGGATTATATCAGGCAGTGATTAACTGTTCACAACCGGACTGGCGGCTGTCATAAAAATCCGCTCCCGACATGACCTTTTGTTTTTTCCTCGTATATACTCTATGCAATACATCCACAAATGTGCTGTCATACACCTAAATAATGTCTCAATCAGAGTTTTTCGCGAGTATCTCATTATGCCTAGCCGCTGTGCATTAATGAAAGCGAACTCTAAAGGCGTTTTTAGCTGATTCGTTTGAAAACTTTAAATGGACCCTCTACACACCATACAGATATTATTTAATTTGAATTTATTTTAGATTGCCCTCCTTATTACTGCACAGATACAATATATTTTTCGCTAGTTGATGATTGTTGATTTCTATGCGATTATTCATCAAACTTTCTGCTCTACACTATATGCGCACCTAATGAGCGCTTAATTACCCACTTCAACCTAGTAACTCTGTATCTCTTGTAGCAGGTGCACCCTTTAACTCCCAATTAATTAACTGGCATCCGTTACCTTGTACCACAGACATTTCTTGATCATTAAGTTCACGGTGTGAATTTCTCATAAATAGGATTTGCCTTAGTTGAGTCCCTTTTGCCTTTCAATTCTGTCCTCGGTGTAAATGCCACTTTCACATATCCTGTTGGTGTCCTCATGTAATAAGCCAGAATCTCTGGAATAGTCTTCCACACTTACGATGTCACATAATACTCAAGTTAATCAGGTTCTGACACATATGGGACATTAAAGTTGTTTTTGTAATATACATTATTGGTTCAGGATTAGATAACCAAAGATTAATCTGAAGACTTCATAAAGGAGATCCTCAAGATACCTTTCATTGGGTTTTAGTGGATCTCCAGGGGTCATTTTCTGTTAGTTCTATCTATAAATTCTATTGGGGGTCTATGGCGGTAATGTTTTCACCTGGATAAAAGACACTGTGATTTGTGCACAAAAGATATTCTCAAATTCCCTTTATCATCTCCTCATACCGCAACAATTTTGGTTGGTTCGGGCTGTTAAAGTGTCGCATTCTTCCCTAAGTACACTCGATTGAATATACATGCTATATTTCAACAGAGAGTCTAATGTCCTCTTCTAACTCAAAATGTTTCATGGTCATGCTTTCTAAAGATATCATCCTTATGAAAATTTATTTGTCAGGATACATGGATTAATTCAGACGGGTCCACAGAATATCCTAGTAATTTTTCTCTTCATTCTTAGATGTATAAGGTGACTCACATGGGCCCGCCATTCTTCTCAATCAATACTTAGAATTGGTCGCTCAATCATCTTATTAATAGACTCATTAGTGTCCTTTTCTGATGGTACTATAAAAGTCTACGGTTATGGTTACATTAACACATCAGGCTTTACGGAAGACTATCTGATAGTATTCCTTATTACATCCAGATCCACACTCTTTAAGAGAAAATGATAATTTCGATCGTTATCTCAGTCTGAGTAAACACAAGCTGAATTTGTAGTATCCGAGCAATGGATCTCACACCTGTTCCTCTCTGATAACTGTATAGCTAGTGCAGGCTCTACCTGTAATCTTATTACAGAGTCAACTATATGTTCCTCCAGCGGAGTCTTCATTAAGCAGTTTACAAAAACATCAAGGAAAAAACTAACTTACAGGACAGAACTTTCCACTGTGTCGAAAATAATTTTCTCTTCCTTCAAAAATATACAGTCTAGTTCTTATCTACTTCCTCTTCAAAGCTTTATCTCTCCTTAGCAAACGGAGCATATCGAGAATAATGGGTTTAATTATCAGGGACAAGGCTAGTTGGGAGTGTCTATTCAGTGTCTATCATATTAATCTTATATGATCAAATTTGTATATGCATGCCACTGGTCGCGGTCTGGTTATCCTGCCATCTGGATGGATTAGTTTCTAGAGACCTTCGTTTTTGCCACTCTCTCATCTTTCTGTAGTCTTTCGATTCCTAATAGTGTACTACACTTCGAGTTTCAACTCTAGTGTGCCTCGCTGATATCACTTGGGGTTGTAATAGGATATTCCAGAAATGATGCAAGATGTGGTTCAATTTCTAAGATCTCTCCAAATGGCGTTTGGGACAAGGTCAACTAGTGTGTACTTTCATGATGTTCTCTTTCCAAATAATAAATTTCTTCTGGCAGTTCACATGATAGATTTTTTCTTCTACCCACTCATCCTTTATCTTTTCTTATAATTGGTGCTAGGCAAACAACTTCTCTGAAAACTGTTATATGAGACTTGCCATACCAATATTTGTAACTTTATGTCTGATACAAGGTACAGATGAAGACAACGTACCCTTCCTCTACCACAATCTAGACTCCAAATCTCTGTACTTTCGCCCTTCCCTGTTTATAATAGGCCTAGATGTTTCTTCCTGGCTCACGTTTTTCAAATTTGCTTTGGCATATAAGTTTCCTGCCTGTTTTTTAAGACACGTGGTCTGCTCATTCAACATATTGGTATGAGGATGTGAACTATTTTCCAATCTGCTTTCTCACAATTCAGTCCAATCGTTCATATATAAGTAAGCTTCCAGTCGAACTTTTATTGGCTACAATTCCAAATCAAAATAAAATTGTTTGACAGGCGGCCCATTACCGGTTGAACTATGGGGTTACCTCCCGATTAAGCCAAAGAGGCGGATGAGGCTTGGTAATGGTCCCATGTATTTCTGGTTTGTTATTTTTTCGTGTGTCAAACTTTCTCTCTAGGATCGTACATCTAACCGTGCCCATTAAATACTTTCCACTTGGCCGTTCCCTTGGGCGAATCGGTACACACTTCAATGTGAAGTGTTGGTCCGGGAAGTTCCTGAAAAACTTCTACAGTTAGATTCCCCTTGAACTAAGAGCCATTATAAGTCAAGATTTGATTGCTCGTAATGTCAATAAACCCATTGTTGAATATAATAGTGAGTAATGCTCTGCTTGCCACATGTTTAGGGAATCAATCGGTGTACTGGCTACCGTCTCTACCCCACATAGGAACAAGTGTCACCAGAGTACAGAATGTAACTGTTCCTTCTTTTGGTTCGGGTGAGACGGTCCCTCAAAGATCAACGGCTAACGCCCTTCTAAAGGCGTGTTCCCTAACATGGGCATTTTCGTCCCCCAGGAGTGTGGTGCGCGCAGTACCAATGTTTAGGTGACTAATCTCGGATTGGGCATCTCCCTGTCAGGAATCTTTACATATACGTTTGTTTATCTTAGTTATTCTGGCCTGAAATAGTGGAATCAAGCATATACGCTGTTCCCAGTTGCGGTGATCCCATATGTCAACTGACAGGGGAATCGCAAATGCCCATTCAGTTTTCCAAACACTTTTTTGTCCTATATGAAACGCTGGGACAGGACCAGCACGTCCGTCGACAAATTGGATTTCTCTGTTTCAATGCATTATCAATATATATCCAGCTTGTTCTTCATATATAAAAAACATACTCCCCTTGCCTGGAGGTGTCAAATGAGATTTGGGCAAATTCTTAGATAATCTAGGCTTGAGTGTTCTTCGTCCTAAGCCTGTGCAGCAGCTTACCTACAACTCTCTACATCTGGTTGAGGATGTATTGGATTATCTCTCCTCCTTTTTATGATTCATGTGATCTGGTCTGCATGTTGACCAATTATCTCTGGTCTCTTGGATTCCCCAAGAAGACATATTCATCACACCTCCCAATATCAGAGGGTAGGATTGGATCATTTTATCACTTGCACACTGCTTTTCAGTTGATTCCTATCACTACAATCAATCGCGCTTTTATCACCTTTATCCGGGACGTCGGAGAAAGTGTCTATGGTAGCCTACATTCCTTGGTTGCAGTTTGAATCCTCCACTGTTCTCTCTGTGGTTGTATTGATCGGCCGCTGCAAACCAGCGTGAAGAACTGCACATACGGGAACTCGTTTAATCTAAAACTGTAATTCATATATAACACACTTATAGCTGTACACCATTACAGATGACATCTTCACACACTGGGGGATGGTAGGGTTCCATAGTAGTTCATGCCATGTTGTGACCCTTTTTATTTCTCCTATCTTTTCCCAGATGTCACTAGCAGCCTCAATGAGGTCGGTTGAATTCTTACACAAATGGTTCAGTTTCAAGGGATTCGTTCAATACGTTACAATTTTTACACCCACCTGTTTCACTCACTTGGTCTGAATAAGATTTTCTTTATCTTCACTATTTCACCTTTCACGAATTGTCGGGTGTTTTATTCGTTTTTGTCATACCGTGGCCCTATCACAAATTGGTGACTTTCCTTTTGTTTTGATCCTTATGGATCACATTTTATTAAAGTTATGTGGTGTCCTTAAAAGTATCTATCTGTTTCTTTTTAGTATCTATCCTGATTACCTCTGCCTGAGCTGCTCTTGATACAATCTAATCTCACAGACATACACAATGATTATACGCAAATCATCTACCCTGGCCACTCTACTGCTCTCTGTTCCTTGAGAAAACTTCTCTCATAGGTCTTGGAGCCCATGGGACTCTCGCTATTTGTTCTATAAGGACCATTTCCTTAAGATCTTGTAGCGTTTTCACCATGTGGATAGTCTCCATTTTCTCACATAGTATCCTAGTATCTATGCGTGCAGAGGAAACTGGTGCATGTGATAGGTGTCACCTGACATAGCTAGTTTCTGCATTACTTAAATTTTTTCTACTATAACAAGTTCTGCATTCTTTATCATATCTTAACAAACAAGAGCCTGCTTTGCATAGAGTCCCTCTTTACTTTTTCCTGATACTCCGCCTATGCATCATTAGGGCACAAAAACATTCATTAGCTGCAACCCACGATAGGTCATTGTGAATTACACTTTAAGCTCCAACTTTCTCTCTCGATACCCATTACCCCGTACGGTTCTCATAATCAAGTTCTAATACCTATTGTATGTATAGCTCTTCACATCTTTATCAATACGTCTCTTTCTCTACGATAATGATACTTAACATATGAAAATTATTTCATAGCTTGAAGGTTGGCAGGATCCCTGGCTTTAGCATAGTTAAGAATCAGAGGTTAAAGCGGGAACTGGACATCCGCAGCATTCTCAGGACGAATGGCCTGTGATGTACTCAAAACTCCCCTAGTAGTCTCAACTCAATCCTCGAGTTCTTCTCAAATCTAATACAGCTCTCTTATCTTCTGCTTTCACCTTTCTGCAGCTCTAATCTTTTGTCGTTCTCCTTTTACCTGATGACCAAGCGCTCTAATCGGCCTTTAGTCCAAAATACTCCACTTCCTCATGACAAAACCTTCCTTTCCACTTCTCCTGCAGCACAGTCTCATCCTTTACTTCTTGGCCTCTATATTTCCTTTAGTCATACATCAGCTCATCAATCTCTGAAATAACATTCCCTCTAGTCTCAGACAGTCTCCCGCCTTAATTGTATCATTCTTTAATTTCTACCTTTTCAGCCTCTAACTTTCTTTCGGCCTCTATTTTCTAATCTTTCTTCTTCCAGTTCAATATATTTGTCAATTGCAGCAGTGACTTAAGAAATCACACATAACTTTGCCCAGGTAATCTTGTCCATAACTCTTTTGCTCAAGGTCATGTACAGAGCAGATCGTAAAATTTGGCCAGGTTCGCCGCCTTTTTCTAAAGCGTTTAATGTATATTAATAATTTATCTTTACCTTACAACATTATATTATACAATATTTATTTTAATGACACCCACAGGAAATTGAAGAGACTCCATCCCTTATTTAACGTCCACACCCAAGCACCATTAATTTTTTATGTTCATTACGATTTCCTCTCTTAAAGTGAATTTCCCAATATTTTTAATAGGCGGAAAGATTTCATTATACTCGAAGAGCGAGCGACCTCCAACTATATGTGGTTTTAATATGGGATGTTTTAAAATATCTTTATTCGGGGACTAGTTGTCCTGACTGAGATCAGCTGTGGAATGGCTTATCTGTTTATCTAATAGAATGTGCGGACGTCTTTAACAGATAAACTATAATTGAACGCTAACCTCATCATCTATATTACTCTCAGTCACAAGACCATATTCTGAAAATATTGCTGATGACTTTCGGTTGAATGTCTAAGGGTCTTATGTTAAATGATGAAGTACTAGTAGTCACAACAACTAAACAAAAAACTGGACAGGTATAAACAAATTTAATATTATTTCACCAAGTAACTTTATCACAACTCTGTGACACTCCACACATAACTAAAACTCTATTATGAACTATCCTTATTAATCGATGTCCAGTTTGAAAAAGTCATAATATTATATATATATGTAATGAATTTCTTTACATAGACGATACTCACTGATTAACTACCACAGTGAAACAAGGAATAATCCAAATCAATAATTCCTACAAGTAGTAATGTAAACGGTTTATCAATTCTAATCTTGTTATTGACATATTTTATATTTTATCTTGATGTGTGTAAGTGTGAAGTGTAGTCAGTAACCCATGACGTTAATCTATGGTCTTTGTCTTTATCACAAGCTAGGTGTTCGTCTAGTCATCATAGACTTCACGTTATACCTTTCATAGCGACCTTACATTGCGGAAAAAGTTCACCTC